>CATIWM010455618.1:0-32932 GCA_949671775.1 Mallotus repandus
TTTTAAAAAATAATAATAGTGAAAAAAAGAAAAAAGGATAAAAAATAAATAATAAATAATAAAGGAATATAAATAATATAAATGGGGTAAAAATGAAAAAAAAAAAAAATAGGTACTATTAAAAATAAAATGAATATTCATTTAATTAATAAAAAAATGGTATTTTACTGAAACTGAAGTCCAAAAGTTGTACATTTGTGTAAATTTCTCAAAGAAAAAAGGAAAAGTTTGGTGGACTATGCCTATCCACAAGTGCCAGACTAATTTTCCTAATTTCCCTTCGATTATATTGTTTGCTCACAGATTATTCTAAATTTATTTGTAACATGTATATTGTGAGTTGAATATCTGGACGTCTGAAAATAGCTTTCAACTATATGGTACTCTATTGAGAGACCAATGATTATCATAAATTTGCAGGCCTTTAAAAAACAATTCCAAAGTTCTATCTCAGCTTTTGTTTTATTCATCTTTAATTAATTATGTAAATTACTAATTGACCACTTCATCAACTAATCAAAAGACTTTTGTAAACTAATCAAAGTCTTCTCTGACACTCTTAATTAATTTGCGCCATTGGCCATTTAACAATTATGTTTTTGGTGAAATCATGAAATGGCATATCCTGACATCATATTAATTATAAAAATAATTTTTCATGACTAAAAAATATTTGATTTTACGAGAGTATGAACACAGGAGTCGTATAGAAATTCTAAAATTTTACACCACTGAGTTAGGCTTTGAGCTCATTTGATGCACAGAGAAACATATAACTATTATTTCATATATAGATTTTCATTTCCAAGTTAATTCTCTCCAAAAAAAAAAGGTTGGGATAAGGAAAGAGCAGTGGAAATGATTTATGTCTTACTGTCTGCTTCGCTATCCATACTCTAGTTCATGGGCAGGATCAATCAGGTTTGTTCCGTAATCCTTTCCTGAGATGATTCTCGACTTTCTTTTTTTCTGCTTCTAAGTTGACTGGAATATCCTGTCATGCATCCATGATCGTTTTATTAACTTTAAAAGCTCCTATATGAGCTCGTCTCACATATGACTGAAGTATAAAAATTAGCTAAAACATAATCATCACCGGTGGGTCGTCAAAGTCTTTCCACAACTTTTTTTTTTATTTTCCTTCTTTTAAAATTTTCCCCCCTTTTTTTTCAAAATGTGACTTGTGCACTTATTTGGTAAATAATGACAATTTCTTTTATTTGATCGAACATATTGGAGATTAACAAGAAGGGAATAGATTCACATATATGTTCCCACAAGATCAACGAATAATGCTAATCCCTAGGTTTTTATCCATAATAAAATATGGGTTTGGTTTACCAACAACCGTTGGGATTAACTTGTAGGGGTTGTTAAGGTCTCGGATTCGAATCCTAGTGTATACAGCTTCATTGAATTAGTTTCTGAAAGATCTTTACCGCCCAATAGATTCTAGATAGCAGTAGTTCAGACCAAAAAATATGGATTTGGTTTGAGTCAACCCGTCATGGGCGCTTCTAACCAAAATTCCAACACACATGGACAAGCAGAATGCTCCCTCCTTATAGATTTCGAGACGTTATTAGTTTCGTAATTTGTAAGGTTCAAGAGAACAGAAGAAAAGTGCTGTTGCTTTATGAGGTAGCACAAGTTACACCAGCATAACTATCTGGCATCACATAGACTTTTTGGCATTACTGTTACATCCTGCTGTGACTACTATATTACAAAACCCTGAATAATACATTTCTGATTATTATTATTATTATTTTCAGGATTCATAAGCATCGATTGTGGCACAGCTGATGGTTACATTGACAGTGAAACTGGCATAGCTTACGTTCCTGATGGACAATATATAAATTCTGGAGAAAATCACAATATTGCTCAAGATTTCGTGAATTCTGGAACTTTTGTTCAGCAGCTTTTAAATGTCAGAAGCTTTCCACTTGGAGAAAAGAATTGTTACAACTTAACCACACCACAAGGCAAGAATAACAAGTACTTGATTAGAGCAACTTTCATGTATGGGAACTATGATTCCAAAAATGAAGTTCCAGAAATTGGACTGTCACTTGGTTTTGATAAATGGGACATCACATTTCAAAATGCAAGTGATATTGTCACAGTAGAAATCATACACATGCCTAAAACAGATTACATATATCTGTGTCTTCTGAAATCTTGGCTCGACAACACCTTTCATATCAACTTTAGAGCTCAGGCAGCTAAATAATGCCACTTATGAAACCACATCTGATACATTAATACTCTCCCAACGGCTTGACGTCGGTTCAAAAACAAATCAGATTATCAGGTAAGGCACATAATCATGATTGAAATCCATCTTGACAAAACCTGTGTCATTCTTGAAAGTATTACATATATATCATGGCTTCTGATCTGATCTTTAGGTACAGGGATGATGTGTACGATCGCATTTGGAACCCGTTTGAGTATTCAGGCTGGGAACCAGTTACTGCATCGTATATCAGTGATATCTTAAGTAGCAAAAATTATAAAATTCCATCCATGGTTATGGCGACTGCTGTAATACCTGCAAATGGAGGCAAATCATTGGATTTCATTCTTCTACCGAATGACCCAACTTGGAGGTTTTATTTGTACTTTCACTTTGCTGAAGTTGAAAGTACTCAAGCCAGACAGAGAAGAAAGTTCAATATAGAAATCAATGGTTCAATATGGTATAATGAACTTGTTCTTGATAACTACCAGTCACCAATTACTGTTGCTACTTATCCTGTGAGCGGAACTCTGTCAATTTCGATAAATGCGACGGAAAATTCAACACTTCCACCTATTCTCAATGCACTCGAAATTTATGCTTCGATGGAGGTTCTACAATCACCAACTAATCAAGTTGACGGTATGTAAATAACCTATTTACAATCAGCTCTTTCTGAGTTGCTTTTTTTCTCATGATTGTTGTTTGCTTGTTGAAACTATTTAGTTGATGCCATCAGTGAGGTCAAATTTTTATACGCTGTAAATAGAATCTGGCACGGAGATCCATGTACCCCTGTAAATTATTCATGGGATGGTGTAGGCTGCAGATATAATGGTTACAGTTCACCTCTTATAATCTCCTTGTAAGTAAATACATGCATGCCCATCAGAACCATCTGTTACGATTACAATGTTTTTCCTCAGGAATTACGCACGTTTATTTACTGTCTTCAGGAACCTGTCATCAAGCAAATTGGATGGGAAAATAGAGCCTGCATTCTCCAAATTCACATCACTAGAATACTTGTGAGTGGGATGCATATATAATACAACTTTTACTTGGGCAAGTAAGCAAAGTTCGATCTCATTGTATAAATTTTTTTTCTGCAGAGATTTGTCATACAATAGCTTAAGTGGACCTGTTCCAGAATCTTTTTCTGAAATGACTTCCTTAAAGGCCTTGTAAGTGAAATGAATTTTAAAATTGTTTTGTTGATTTGCTCATGATCCAGATAAATTATAATTTGTAGTACCCTTTGCAGGAACTTTTCTGGCAATAAGCTTTCAGGATCAATTCCATCTGTTCTTATGGATAGATTTAATAAAGGGACCTTGATTTTGAGGTCAGGTTGCAAAATAAAACATGTCATAAAATTCTCTTCTCTGTCTCTTTGAATTACTAATACTGATGTCTGTATCTTGATGATCCAGTGTTGATGGAAATCCAGATCTTTGTTTTCCAAATCCATGCATGTAAAAGAAGGAAAATGTTACTGTTCCTGTAGTTGCATCCATCGCTTCATTTTCACTCGTTTTAGTTGCTTTAGCAATCTTGTGGAGTCTGAAGAGAAGAGCAAAACACGGTATTAATTGTTACAGCTGAGATTTTCTGAATAAGCTGAAGTGCACTGATTCTTCTGCTACTGAACTTGTCTTGTTTTCCAATACTTGAGGACAGGATTCATTTTCAAAACCAGGAACGATGGAATATTGGAGCCAAGAAGTAGACAATTCACATATACTGAGCTTATAGTAATTACAAATGACTTCCAGAAGGTCATTGGAAAAGGAGGATTTGGAACAGTCTTTAGTGGCCAATTGAAAGATGGAACTCAGGTTGCTGTCAAAATGTTGTCACCATCTTCAGCTCAAGGATCCAAGGAATTCAAAACTGAGGCAAGTATTCAATTTTGAATTTTCCAATCTGTTAATGGAATGCCACATTGTGTGAAATGAACTTACAGGCACAACTTCTGACAAGAGTTCAACATAGAAACTTGGCTCCTCTGATTGGATACTGCGAGGACGGTCCACACATGGGGCTTATCTATGAATACATGGCTAATGGTAACTTGCAAGAGCATTTAGCAGGTAAAATCAAATTGAAGGTTTAACTTTAATGTATTCGTTGGCAATACTGAATAATTCAATTATGTAATTGAAGCAGATAACAGCGCAGCATTATTGACTTGGCAACAAAGGCTTCACATAGCAATTGATACAGCACAAGGTCAGGCTGTAGATGCAATATGATCAATCTTAATATTCTTAGACTTGTTTCTTTTAACTAATCTACATGTTGAAATTTGCAGCACTGGAATATCTACATGATGGCTGCAAGCCACCAATCATCCACAGGGATGTCAAGACTGCTAATATTTTATTGAACGAAAAATTGCAAGCAAAAGTTGCAGACTTTGGGTTGTGTCGAATCCTTCCCTTAGAAGCTGGAACTCATGTATCAACTGCAGTCGTTGGTACACAAGGCTACCTTGATCCTGAGTAAGCCTTAATATGTTGCTTTCTTCTTCGCAATTTTTTTTATTCCAATACAATTTACACACCTTTTTTTCTTTATTGCAGATATTATATATCCAATCATCTGAACGAGAAAAGCGATGTGTATAGTTTTGGGATTGTGCTGCTGGAGCTCATTTCAGGCCAGCCTGCTATACTAAAGAACAGCGATAATTTTCAAATAGTTCAATGGGATAATACTATAATTACAAGAGGAGACATACGAGGCATTACAGATCCAAGACTGGGAGGAAATTATGATATCAACTGTGCGTGGAAAGCTGTGGAGATAGCAATGGCATGCGTACCATCCAGCTCCATTCAAAGGCCTAGCATGAGTCAGGTAGTAGTGGAATTAAAGGAGTGCTTAGAAATTGAGATGGCCAACAGAAATAATTGCACAATCAACAAGGACAGACGCATTTCTAGTACTTCCATTGAAATGGCAATTGTGGACATTGAAACTTCATTAGGACCACAGGCAAGGTAGAAACGTCGTGAACTGGTGGCAATATTGCTTTAGGCTCTAGTTGATTAAATTCCTCATACAATACACAGGAAGTGTTTCAGATAATAAAAAAAATTAATTCCTTTGTTTCAAAGGAAGTTATGCTTTTTTTTAGTTACATGTAATTGATTGACTTTCACTTGTTTTACCATCATAAATAATGAAAAAAAAAAAGGCAAAACTATTAAAAATGGAATATGATTTGCATTTGATGCTCCCAGTAGTTGCTAGTCACAAAGATTTCGATTATTTTAAAATCGAGTCTAGTGGACTCATAAAAAGGACAAACTCGAATCAAAAATCTTATATAAGAAAATCTAAGGTCCCAAACCGAGACCTTACTTTAGGGAATATGATTTAGCCATGATAATGCAAATAATTTTAGCCACTGACATAGCACAAATAACTTTAGCAACGAATTTCATTCGCAAAATGATTTGGCGACGGATTTTTGCTAATCATTTTAGTGAAAAATTATTAGCGACTGTATTCACATTCTCGCAAAAGAATACACCAAAATCACTTACGGCCCAAAATACTTCCTCCTGGAGATCGACAGAACCATCAACTAAAAACGAACCAAAAATGGCCACACTGCCGCCGGGAGCAAACTTCGAGGGAAATCCTCCGGCTCCGCCACAGCCGCCGGGGACAGACATGACAGGAATATGCTTCAGAGACCAGCTATGGCTAAACACGTACCCACTCGATCGAAATCTGATATTCGATTACTTCGCTTTGTCCCCTTTCTATGATTGGACTTGCAATAACGAGCAGCTTCGATTGCAATCCATTCACCCTCTCGATCTCTCTCACCTCTCGTAAGTATGTGTCTCTGAATTGATTTTCTGCTTCTTGGAATTGGGAAAAAAGTTCCGAACTTTTTCGAATATGTTGTTTTAAAATCTCAAATCAAGGGTTTTAACAAGGGAATTGTGTCGTGAATTAAGTTGGGTGTTTATTGTTTTTGGGTTTTTAGCATTGCGCTGTTGAGTTCTTTGAATCAAGAACGTGAAAGATTTTTTTTTTTTTGAAGGAAAATGACCGGCACTGAGTACATGCTGAATGAAGTGATTGAACCCAATCTGTTTGTCATTCGTAAGCAGAAGAGGGATAGTCCTGAGAAAGTTACTCCAATGCTGACTTATTATGTCTTGGATGGATCAATATATCAAGCACCACAGCTATGCAATGTCTTTGCAGCTCGAATTGTAAGTTAATCTTCAATTTTACCTATGGTGTTCATTGTCTGCCTCAAATATCTTTAGTTGTACACATTGCGTCATTGTAACACATTTAGGTGGAAAATAAAAGGAAACAAGAAAATAAAGCAAAATCCCAAGTAGACTAAATCATTGAATAATATTCTTGGGGTCTATAAGTTTCAGAGCATGTACCGGTTAATTGTGTTCATTGTGCTTTTCTTCAAATGGGCATCAGCATGTCCAAAAGTTGCAATAGATAGTGTAATGATGTTTAAACAATGTTTCTGTTTCATAATTGACTGTAACCATGTGGCAGGGACGAGCTCTTTATCATATATCAAAGGCTTTTACTACCGCTGCCTCAAAGTTGGAAAAGATTGGATATGGTATTCAAGTCCTATGCTTAACTTTACTTGTTTTAGTTATTTATTAGAGTAGTCGTGCATTTAGAGTGCAGCTTTCTTGTTAGTATAAAAACCTGGGAAAGCAGTGGCTTAATTGCTGGCTTTTCTAAATAATTGACATCATGTTTGGGGATTTGGAGTTTATGCATGATTGGAGAGGATTTGCTCCATTTTAACGTTTTTTGATCTTACAAGATATTATGGGATATAAAACCTTTGGTCAACTTAAAATGACTGCTATTCAACAACAGATTTTTCTATCGATCTAAGAAGACTAGTTCTTTGTTTGCTGAGAAGCATGTAGCTGCCCTGTTTATCTCCAGAACTTCAATTTGAGTCCACTGTTTCTTTTATTTTGCTAAAAGTTGTAATTATGGCAGAAAGCTGGAGCACACCCACATTTTTTGACTCCTTAGTTGGGGTTATCATAAGTTCTTTTCAGGGGATGATAACCCTTTAATTCCCTCTAGGCTAATGGAGGTAGATTTTGATATAAGCGTTTATTTAGTGAAGATGTTTTTCATTTCCTCAGCCTGTCTGATTTTTCTTTTGACCTTATCCTTTTGACATTGCCAAAACGCAGCTTAAAGTTGCCCTCTGGTGTTCACAGTTCCATTCTTCTAGTATCTCAGTGCCTCTTAAAGAGTCAGTATTACGGTGACATTTGGATATTTGTCCAAATTTGTGAGGATGATTTCTATGATTGATAAGATTTTACAAATAGGATTTATCCTCTTAGTTAATTTTACACTTTTTTTTTTCCTAATAGTGCTTGAATTCAACGCACTTCAGCAATCAACATATTGCATATTCTGAGCATAGTTGCTTAACCTTTCTCTTTGTTCTCTCATTTGTGTCTGCTCTGTATATCTATAGTTCTGAAAGAAGGCCATTTTATATCGTTGTTCACTTTGAATTTATAAATTTGATTATTACTTCACTTCTGATGCAGTTGATGAAGGTGAAGGTACACCCTCTGAATCAAAAGTTGGTAAAGAGGTGATTGACTACAAGGAAGTTAAACGAATAGATCATATTCTTGCCTCCATACAACGGAAGGTAACTTCTCACAGGACTAAACACACAAAACGAACCTGTGTTGAAGATGATTCAAATATGCACCTAGAGTATACTTCACCTTAAGAACTATATAATCAGCTTATTAATACGTCTTAAACTGAGATGCTACTTTTTTTTTTTCACGGATATCCTTGTCATCATATGACAACAATATGCGCGGATGTTTTGCATAGTTCACAATACTTGGCATACTAAATCCTTTGCTCTGCAGTGGCTGTGTTTAGATATTAGATCTAAGAAGCTCGAAATAATATTTTCGCTTTTTTTCCCTTTGAAATTAGTTGCTTTAGCCGTAGCTCATCTCATCATAAATCTAAAGCCAGGTTTGTTCATTTGGGTATTATCTTGCAGTTGCCACCAGCCCCTCCACCTCCTCCCTTTCCAGAAGGCTATGTACCCTCTGCAACGGCAGAAGGAGAGAGAGGTTCTGAAACTCAACAAGGAGGAGAATCACAACCTCCTGCTGTTGATCCAATCATCGATCAAGGGCCTGCAAAAAGAATGAAGTTTTGAAGTACAAAGCTGTCTCTTTTCTTCTTCTTGTTCATGGTTGGAGCATGCAATTAAGAATTTTAGGGAATAGAAGTATAACTGCATAACCATCCTCAAGGCTAGTCAATTTTGTTGAGGAAAATGGGCTGCCTGTCTAATCTCATGCTTTTGTTGTAACCAATTTAGAATCTTTCTTATAACCAAAGTTCACATTGCTGCTGTCTGACATCATAATTTTTCTCGCTATTTACCTGGACTCTCTGTACATCTTCAATCCAAGTGCCTGTAGCAAAAAATTTATAATAATATTGTAGGTAGGTGAATGCAACATCAAACTATTGGTTTTTTGCTAATGATGTCCCTCCTCCATTGTATTGAAGTTCTTTCTGTCTTTTGTATTTAGTGTGTATATATGTTTAATTAAATTGCTAATGTTTTCAATATATGTTTTAAAAAATTTAACTATTTTAACTCTCTTATTTTTCTTCATCCAGTGAAATTACTTGAGGTATAAAAAGTGTAGAGATACAATTTTAGACATTTTTATTAGTGTAATGGAATTGTTTTTTCAACTATTTGCTACTTGGTAGAAATATTACTATTTATTATATTTTGTCAAAAGTCGAAATAAAAATATTTTTCATAACATTTAAAAATTATAAATTATATTTTTGGCCAAATTAAAACTTTTATTTGTCGGTGGTTTTAACTCTTTTTGGCTAAAATTGTCTTCTTTTTTTTCTTTTTCATTTCATAAATAAATTATATAGGAGAAAGTACGAAAAATCATCCTGTAGTTTCATAGTTTTAGATTTTTAAATACATGATTTTTTTTGTAACACTTTTAAGTACGTATTTTAGCCGTTACACACTTTTCACTATATGCATCTAACATTGTTGACTTCATCCTACGTGGCGCTGATGTGGCGCTGACATGGACACTTATGTGCTGATAAGTAGACGCCACGTATACGAAGTTAACGGTGTTAGACGCATATACTTGAAAGTATGTAACGATTAAAACACGTACTTAAATGTGTAACAAAAAAAAATTACGTGCTTAAAAATTTAAAACCATAAAATTATAGGTGATTTTTCATATTTTTTTCAATTATATATCATGCATTTATGTTATTTTTATTGACTGTACCTCCATTAAAGTAAAATTATGGTAATTTTTTTTTAACCTTTTTGGATGCTAAGTGGGTTTACTATTTGATCAATTTGAAGCACTTTCCAGTAAAAATTTGTAAATGAAAATCTCGCTTTAATGTTGATCGATTTTCTATTTTTCAAGATTATCTCAAAACTTATTTGAGTTTCATAATTGAAGAGTTTTTAAGTTTATATATTTAACTTTTGGACATTTTATTGATGAGATCAAATATTGAATTCTCTATTGATTCTATCTCCTTTTATCTTCTGGTAGCGTTTGAATTTAACTACATGATTTAATTGTTAAAAAAAGGTACGACACTGTACGGGACATTGTTTTGTCTGCATCCAATGATGTTGTCCATACTTCTTTTTTTTTTTTTTTTTACCAAAGTTTTTGGGAGGGGCGTTTCCTGTAATTCTTCGAGCATCTCTAGATATTTTTTTTCCCTGATTATCTGATGTGACTCTGTGTGTGTCAGTGTATGCATGGTTAAGTCAATATTTTTCTTTTTGAGCATTCTGAAGTCACAATATTAGAATTTCCAAAATATATATATGTCGTGTTTCAATTGTAATCTATATGTATAATTGTTGAATAAAAATTAATATACACTTGTTTATTGTTTTAGTTCTACCGCAAATGATAGGAAAATAATAAACTCCAAACTAATACAATATCATCCATAATTTTCATTCAAAAAAATAAAATGTAGCAAAAAGATAATAATATGAAGATATAAATTCTAACCAATAAAGATCATGTAGTAAAAAATTGTTATCAGTCGAACTGTAATTTATATCATTATATTAAATTAATTGTTAAATTTTTTTTTATCTTTTTATGTTATTTTTATATAAAATTGGATGAATTAAAATTTATTAAATTTTAAATATTAATAATTTAAAAAAATATAAGTTATAGTGACACATGATTACACCACATCAGAAATATTTGGTTATTAAGCTTATGAAATTTCTCTTTTAAGTTCTAAAAATGCAAAATCTTTTAGTCTGACATTAATTTTAATATATTCTTAATTAATTTTTTCAAATAAACTGAATTTTTTTCAAAAACATTAATTGATCATATTGTTAATTTCTTGCATTATTAATTTAAAGTTTTTATTATAAATAATTGATTTTTTAAAATCATCATTATAAATAATTAATCGATGTATATAATAAATATTTTAGAATTTAATAGTCTTTATGTTCCTAAATAATTATCGTTTTAGAAGTCTAATTTTATTTTTAAATAATTGATGTTTTAAATTATCAATACATTTTAATTATTTTTTATTTTATTCTTATTTAATATATAAAAAAAGTAATTAAATAGATATTTTTTTAGAATTTTATATAAAAATAATAATTAATTAAAAAAATTATTATAAAGATAATATAATATTTTATACATATATTAAATATATTTTTTAATTTATGTAAAAAAAATTTAAACGAGGTAAATATATATATATATATATATATGGATGAAAAATTTTCAAAGATTTTTTTTGGTACTAGTGTAAGAATACTTGCCTTAATTAGAAGGAAACTATAACACGTGTGACACACTTTCGCTCGTGTGACGCGAGTCGCCAGTTGTTGCCACTGCCAAACCTTCATCTCTACAAAACAACGTAGAGAGTGCGGTTTGGCATTTGTTGATTTCGGAGTGAAAATAGTAACTCGCTGCTAAAGACAAACATCGCTGTCCACTTGACTTGGTGCCACGTCATTGGACCCTACTGAAATGACACGTGTTGTATACGGATCGTGCTGTCCAGCCAACGCTGACTCAGCCATGACTGTAATGATGATCTATGTGGGATCCGCTATATATAGTTTTATAATTATGACCATGAAAAATATCTCATATCTAAAAAACTATTTTTTTTTCAAAAATACATAATCTTATTAAAATGAAATGTTAAGCATTAAATTTTAGTGACTAAATAAAATAAATATCTGAGACTGAAATTTAAAATAATTTGTATTTTTGCAGTTATTTTTTTAATAATTTGCAGTTAAGGAAAAGTACCACATTTTAAAATGTTGATCATTTGAATTATTAAATTAAAAAAAATTATTTTTGTAGTTATTTGATACTTGAATAATAATAATAATAATAATAATGTCCATACTAAAAATTAAAGTTGATAAAATTTATTAATCCAAGATGCAAGTGATTAATTAATTAATTAATTAATTAGTTACTGAAAGGTAGAAGGTGAGACGGAGTAAAAGACTGAAAAAATAGCAATTAGCAAGAAAGAGTATGGAAACAGATAAAAAAGTTTTCTGCGCAATCAAACACCAACAACATCTTCATCAACAACAAAAAAATAGAATTCTAACAAAACTTTCAATAATAGTCAACTGACTTTTTTATTTTAAATTTTTATCAATTTCTCGTTTCAATCAGACTATATTTATAACCAGTTTTCTAACCATAAATTTAAATTTCTTCCGATGAAATTCTTCAGTATTTTTCAAATCTTCATTTTAATTTTTTTCAATGTTTCTAATTTTTCTTTTGTCGGACATTTTTTAATAATCTAAATTTAGCTACTTTCCTTATATCTAGGTTAGATTTTCAATCTCTTAGCTTATTACAATCGTCTATTAGAAATTAGAGATTTAATTTGGTTGGTGTACCTCACATATCTGATACACTTAATTTCTATAAGTAAAGGGCATAGAAAAACAAATAATAACAATAAAACTTAAACCATTTTAATATTAGGTTATATAGTAGTTATTTTTAAAAAATACTGTCTTAAGATATAAATTTTAAATTTTGCAATAATTAAATTGTAAAATTAAATTTTATCAGATTTTTTTTTAAAAAAATATACTCATATTATATAGTTCATCAATATTAGTACAAAAATAAAAATTTTAAAGTTTCAAATAAAAAAAAATTAATCCTTTTACAACCGAGTAATTGTGAATCAAATTCTTAATTTGTTTTTATTCTATTGTACTTGATTGACGGTACCATACTAAAATATTTGTTTTGGTGTTTAGGACAAAAATTGCAACTTTTGATTCCCAAGACCTCAACTTTGCATCTTTTAGCATTTGAGTCAAATTCCATTTGTATCACCCGTAAGTACATATCTAATATAGCAACTTTTATTCAGCATGAACTGAAATTGATTATAGACTACATAGCATATGATTATTGTGTATTATCATAAGAGAATAATAATTTTATTTCAGGGTATACGAAGAAACTATACATGTGAATAGGATCATCCATATTCTCAACAAAAGGAAAGTATTATCACAATACCAATTTATAATCCTTTTATAAAATAATTAAGAGCATACTTACCATATATGTGAGAAATGGAATGAAAATAATGGTTCATGCAGACTTCAAAATTAGATTTTATGTTAAATTATAATTAGACTTTTTTTAAATGCAATTATAATTAGACTTAAGGAATGTGTACGCCAAATTTAAGAAAAAGAGATTTAAAATTATATTTATTACTAATAATCATTGAGACCAGTTAGTTGATACTGTTTTGACTTGAGTAACATCTCATATTTAAATTATAATGTATATAGTCTTATTAAATTAAATATTGAAAAATCTTTAGTATCCTTATAGTCCTAGTTACCCGAATTAAATCAACTAATGGGGCGTAGAAAAATTATATAGTTACTAAAATCTTATCTGTTTTTAAATTTATGGATATTTGATTCTAAATAAAGAAGTTTGGAATTCAAAAAGGAGAAAAAATAAATGCTAGAATATTATAGTAATAATCAATACCAAATAAAAATAAAAGCTTAATATATTCTTAGTTTTTTAAACTTGATGTTTTGCTTTTTTTTAAAAGATAGTAATTTCATTGATTCAAACTTGCAATACATCCATAGATATATAGGTACAAATTTACTAAAAATCATAGAGGATAAAACAGTATCCAGGTTAATAGCATAATAAATTAGCTTAAAGTCTATAAATAATACTATAATGACTAAAATATATATAACTTCAGTTTTGCAACATACTGACGATCATCTAATTTGTTATTTTTATCTCTTTCTTATGAAATATGCTCGTCTGAATCGTCTAAATACAAATAAAAAATCGTAACAAGACGATTGAAAATAAAACATCATAATAAGACGACGAAAAATTAAATGTCGCAGCAAGACGCCGAAATCACAACAATAACAACAACAACAATAATAATAATAATAATAATAATAAATCTAAGTCTGTGTGAAATAACTATTTATTTAAAAAATAAATTGATAAAAAAAAGTGTAGAAGAGTGTAGGTTAAAAATGACCAAAAATCATCCCTTCTTACTTAAAGAAAATGAGAGACTAAAAAAGAGAGAAGAAAAAATTGAGTGAAAAGGAAGATAGGATTTTTTTTTTCCTCTTTAGAACATATATCTTAAACTTGATGTTTTGTTGTTATTGTACTTTAATTTATAAATTAAATGATTTGAATATTTAAATTATTTTCTTAAATACCTCAATTATTTTCAATATAAAACTTATAAAATATTTCTATATTTTTAAATTGAAATAATGTAAATTAATTAAGCATATTTATAATTTGTATGTTAAGCTAGTAAAGAGGAATTAGTACCTAGCAGTTGTTACTAATAAATATCACATGTTTTTGCATATAAATAAAAATTTATATATATATATATATACACAATAATAAACATCACATGTTTCGTACATGAATAAAAAAAATTTTAAGCTCGCAATGTAGTAAATAAATGATTAAATACATACTTTAACATTATTATCATAGTTATTATTATTTAATTAAATGAAATTTTTTAAAAAATATAAATGTTATTTATTAATATAATTTAATATTATAAATTTAATGTAATGATAATTTTATAGAATTTCAGTAAGTTTAAATAATTGTATGATATTTCTTTAATATTCTTTATAATTATTTTTTTCAATTCTAAAATTAATTTTATATAAAAATATTGTAGTCATAATTAATGATAAGATAATAAGAAATAATTATTTATTTTTTAATAAAAATTTTAAAATAAAAAAATAATTATACTACTTTTTTTATATAATAAAAATACAATTTTCAAACAAATTATGCACCATTTTTTTAAAAATATAATTGTAGATGCAAGACAAATAAATTTTTTAATTAATTTAATTTTAATTCATTACTTAAGAAAATTTAATTTAATAAGTTTTTAAAAATAATAAGAGTATTTTCTAACTTATATGACAATCCAATTTTTCAATCTTGATAGAGTCACGTCATAATATAGTAATTTATCACAATTTTAATTAATTTTCTATTTGAACAATTATAGAACACACTTTCAATATTTTTATCTAAATAATTATCTAATTTTACAAATTAGATAGACTTATAATATAATAATTTATATATTATGTTATTTTTAAATTTTATATTCAAATAATTACACAACAATCATTTAACTTTTTATGTTAATATCTTTTCATAATTAATTATAAAAAATTTGTAATTTTGATTTCAATTTTTTATTTATTAAATTTCATTTTTTAATTTATAAAAATTTATTATCTATATTATATAAAATACCGAATTAAAATAGAGAAATATATATTTTTAATGAAATTATAGGTAAAATTTTAATTATTTAATTTTTAGTAGAGATATAATAAAAATTAATTTAATTAAAATAAAAAATACATTTTCAATTAAATTAGAATTATATTCAATTAATTTAGTTTTTATTAGATATAAAATAAAAGTTAACCTAATAAAAATATGAAATAGACATTCAATCAAATTAAAATCATGTTTTAATTAATTTAATTAATAAATAATTAAATTATTCAAATTTTAAGATAATAATAAATAAAGACTTTTTTATAATTATATTTTCTCTCGTGTGCCCTCATGTGTGTCTATATATATATATTAAAATATAAAATAAAATAGTATATATGTATAATTTTGATTGGGCTTGAGATTAGTTGAACGAAGTATTATGGGAAGTTAAATTGTACTTATTAGTCAACTTGAATAAATTAATTTAGAATTCGATTAGATTATTATTAAATTAATTTTAAATTACTTAAATTAATTTTGGATATTCCATTGATCAACTTCACTTGATTGTACTCAAGATACCTGTAGCAAATTGATAAAAAAATGTAAAATAAAAGTTGAATTCCACGAATATACTAAGTTTAATTAAGAAATAATAACACTATTAATCTTATAAATTATATCATTTTTTTAATTAAGTCCTACAAAATTCTTTTTTACAATCAAGTTTTATAAGTTTTAAAAAAAAATTTTGTTGATTCTGTCCGTCAATCAAATTAATTTTTCATTAGTCAACCTTAAAATTCAACTTTTTTTACATATTAGTTCTAAAGCTAAAAAAAATATTATTTTTGATATTTTAAATAAATAATATTTTTATTTTTGTTTTTAACTTCTCTTATTATTTAACCTTCATAATGACTATATAATTCACTAAAACTATTTTTTAAAAAAAAATAAAATAATATTTTTCTTAAACTATTAGTTATATTAACAATGATAAATAAAAATAATTAAATATTTTTAATTATTTTAAAATATATAATTTCAATTAATATATCATAAATAAATAAATATTTTTTTATAAGGAAAAGCTCATCTAGTTTTATCAACAGTATGATTTGTGTTAGATTTCAAAAAGCTAATCTATTTTATCTTAAATTAATTTTATTTTATATAAAAATAAAATTATTTATTAAAATATTTTCTATAAAATAGCCTAATTTAAAGAAATATTTATAAAATATAACATAAATTACAATATTGACAAAACTAATTGAGTTTATTCAAGTATAAAAAAATTATTCATTTAAGATATATTAATTAAAATTTGTATTTAAAAATAATTAAAAATATTTAATTAATTTTATTTATCGTTGTTAATAAAATAATAATTTAAGAAATTATTTTAATGAGTTATATAGTTATTATAAAAGTTAAATAATAGAATAAGTTATAAATAAATAAATAAAAATATTATTTATATAAAATATCAAAAATTATAATTTTTTAATTAGTTTTAGGACTGAAATGTAAAAAAAAAAAATTAATTTTAAGGGCTGACTAACGAAAAATTGCTTTGATTGACGGATAGGACTAATAGAAAATCTTTTTAAAACTTATAGAACTTAATTGTAAAAAAAAAATTCTTATAGAACTTAATTGAAAAAATAATATAATTTATAGAATTAATAGTTTTTTTTTAATTAAAAAATTAATATATTAAGTTAAAAATTAAATATAAATAAATATAATATAATAAAAAAAATAAGAAAACGTGACAAAGTCAAAAAGATTGGTGGACGACTGGGGGTGTATCTGTCGTGTGTCTATGCGAGCTTGTTGCCAACTTGCATGGGACTCTGTTTTTTTTATGATCTCTGCTTGCCTGCTGTTTCCAACTCTCCAATGGCTGTAACTTTTTTTTTTTTTTTTGAACACTCTCCAATGACTGTAACTTGTAAAAATATTAATTTAATTTATCTCATATTTTCGTATAAGGCCATAGTAAAGTATATAGAAAGAAATAAAGTTTTATAAAAGATTTTCAGGTAAGGACTCAGTTCCTGCGAATTCTCAGGGAAGGACTTCCGGCCAATTATAAATACCTTTTTTTCTACAATGCAACAACCACCACCATCACTGCTTTTTCTTCTAAATTTCTTGCTTTTCTACAATTCTCTTTGCTGTTTCCAAAATCTTTTTCTTGATTCAAGATGACTATTCTCATTGACCAACCACAGTTTGGTAATTTTATTTTATTTTATTTTTTCTCTGTTCATTTTTAGTCTGAATTTTTCTCTTGTAATTTGTTTTGAAATCTTGTTCTTTTTCTGAATTTTCTTTGTGTTTTGATCTTTGATGCAAGTGGGTTTTGCTAAAATCTTTCTTTCTTTATTTATAGATCCCAAGATTTTTTTTTTCTTTTGTGATTTTCTTTTCTGCACTAAAATTTTTAGATCTGTGAAAACTTGTATGAACAAGGCAACCTTTTTTTTTTTGGGGGTTTACAAATTACAGGCGTTGAGGTAGAAGAAAAGAAGATTCCTGTTGATGAGAAAGAACTGGTTTTAAATGGTGGATTTGTGGTGCCACAGATCAACTCTTTTGGACAAACTTTTAGGTTATTACACTCTTTTCATTTATTAGATTGTTTTTGTTGCTTTTTATGAGTAGTATAATTATAAACCCTAAATAAAAACAGAACTCTTCTAGGCCCAAACTTTACAGAATAAGCTAATTAAAAAGTAAAAATTTGTCCTTGGTAGGGAAAAAAAGAAAAATCAATCAATATCCCTCATATGGGTATGAAAATCTGAAGGACAATTTTTATTTTAATTTGGCATAATTTAATCATTTTGGCATAAAAAACTGTAAAAAGGAAAAGGGTTGTTTGGCATAATGACATATGGCTAGGCCAGATGGAATTTCGGGATATGAACATGGAACTACCTCTGCCTAAATTCACACTTTCATGGCCCATTGCCACAATTTGTACCTGCCAACAAGTTATGAACTTTGAATATAATAATAATAATAATAATAATAATGATTGAATATTTTCCCCTTTTTTAATGCTTAATTAAGCATCTATTTGTGTCAGATCATAATCCTTATGGAGGATTAAGGGTTAATAAATGGAATTAATATTAACTATTGACAATTTAACAGAGAAAAACAGAACATATTGGATTTTTTTTAAAAAACAATTTACTTATGAAGTATAATTTGTTTGTGAAAAATCAGGGATTATGATGCTGAAGGGGAGAGGCAACCAGGAGTGGAGAATTTTTACAGGATCAATCACATTAGCCAGACCTATGACTTTGTAAGCATACTATACTATATTTCATTTAATGATCTTATTTTAATATTTTAGAAACTTAAATTAATGTTGGGATGTGCTTATTTCAGGTGAAGAGGATGAGGGAAGAGTATGGAAAATTGAACAGGGTAGAAATGAGCATATGGGAATGCTGTGAGCTTCTTAATGATGTTGTGGATGAAAGTGATCCTGACTTGGATGAACCTCAAATTGAGCACTTGTTGCAAACTGCTGAAGCCATTAGAAAGGACTATCCCAATGAGGACTGGCTGCACCTCACTGGCCTTATTCATGGTTAATATTCTAATTTTTCTTTGTTTTTTATTTCTTTTTTATCTTTTTCTTGTTACTTCAAAAATTATTTACCGATAAATGTTGTTGAAGTCCTGACTTCTTACAGGAGCCCGGTCTAATGGGCTTTTATTAATTTTGAAAAGTAGCTCCTAAGCAACATTTGTTCAACTGCATAAAAGATGTGACAAAAACAATATTTTGTAGAAACAATTATCATATAATTTATTTTCTTTTTGTTGTTGGCTTTAGATCTTGGGAAGGTGCTTCTTCTTCCAGGCTTTGGTAATCTTCCTCAGTGGGCTGTTGTAGGTGAGGATCATGAGTCTGCATAACATTTATGTTACCAAAGCCAAGTACAATTATCAAATTAAACTGTCATTCCCAATAGTCACTAATGTTGATGCAAACTACAGGTGACACTTACCCTGTTGGATGTGCTTTTGACGAATCAATTGTCCATCACAAGGTCTAATATTTGTTCTTATGAAGTTTTGCCCTACACATAAGACATGTTTATGTTCAATTCTTTGAAATTTTGAAGCACATTACCCAGAATTTCCTGCTATAATGTCATGACATGTCTGTTGTTATTTGATTGCACAGTACTTCAAGGAGAATCCTGACTATTATAATCCTGCTTACAACACAAAAAATGGAGTTTACTATGAAGGATGTGGATTAAACAATGTTATGATGTCATGGGGACATGACGATTACATGTATCTGGTAATTAATCAAGAAATTATGATTATGAAGATGTGTTGTTTTATTCATTAATTCTAAATAGGGAATGCTGAGGCTTGTATGTAATTTTCAGGTGGCCAAGGAGAACAAGACAACTCTGCCTTCAGCAGCTCTTTTCATCATCAGATACCATTCTTTCTATGGTAATTAATTGTATGCTAAATTATGTTCATTTTAGCCATCATTTGTTTCTAACAAAGTCATCTTTATGTTCTAGCATTACACAAGTCAGGAGCGTACAGGCACTTGATGAATGAAGAGGATACTGAAAATCTGAAGTGGCTAGAAATATTCAAGTAAATCACATTTACCGCACTTAATTTAGTCATGAAACTTAATATATAAGATGATTTTAAATTGGTTTCTGCTTTTCTTCTCCAATGCAGCAAATATGACCTATACAGCAAGAGCAAAGTTCGAATTGATGTCGAAAAAGTCAAGCCATACTATCTTTCCCTTATTGAGAAGGTAAAAAAGAAATTATTGTTCATTGTTCAATCTTGATTTTATTTCCTATAATTTTGATTCTTTGTTGGTCTAATCTTGCTTATGTAATATTGCAGTACTTCCCTGCAAAGCTAAAATGGTGAATGTGGAAGGTTTGGGAGATCAGGATGCTCAGTTATTAGCCTGCAGATGTTAGATATAAAAATGGGGTTTTCAGGACAGTTCTGCAGTAATTTTTCTTGAAAAATATCCGCTACCGATAATAGCAGAAACTATGGTTTTTGAATATCTACTTGTGGGTTGGCTTGATTGTAATAAGTTTACTATTAGTTTGTTTAAACTAATTAAACTGCTTCAGTTGTTAGAAATCCGGGCTCAATAATGTGTTCAATCAAAGATCCATGAGTAGTTACCATCTAAACAAAGCCAAGTGAATTTGGTTAGGTCTAAGTGGTCCAGATCTTTTGCATCATCAGAGGCAAAATTCCAGAACACAATCTTGATGAAGAAAGCATGTATATTATTTTTGTTTCTTCTGTTTCTTTTAAAATTCTTGATTTCAGTATCCTGTCCTTTTTCATTATATCATACTATCAATATGAAACCTGACATAAAAGGACCTGAAATGGTCCTGAGCTCATTAGAAAATGGTATTTACATAAAGACAGAGCTTATTGAAATCATTCCCGGTAAGCAATATAAATAATAAATTCATCACTGTCCTCGAATACAAAATTACATATGACCCCGTAAGCAATATAAATAACAAATGCATCACTGTCCTAGAGTACAATAATTACATATGAATAAATATTATTCTATTCTGTAAGACAATTACAAGCTGCATGTTTTATCATGAAAAATTTCATGGGAACAGGCTAGCTTCATTCATATATAAGGCTGATATTTACTACTAAACACACTCTAAAGCATATTCTTCAACATTTATTCACCAAATAATAAGTGAAGTAGAGAACAGAAATGGGCACTGAAACTTTTAACCTTCCAGTCATAGATTTCTCAAGCACAGAATTGAAGCCAGGGACTCCTTTGTGGGATACAGTGAAATCCCAAGTCAGGAAAGCATCAGAGGAGTATGGTTGCTTTGAAGCTTTGTTCAATAATGTTCCTCAGGAACTTCGAAAGGCGATGGATGGTGTGCTGGAAGAGATTTTTGCATTACCCTTGGAGACAAAAAAGCTCAATGTTTCTGAGAAACCTTTCCATGGTTATATTGGATCATTTTCACCTTTGTCGCTATATGAGAGCATAGGCTTTGATGATCCCGACAACTTTGACAAGGCTAAAAGCTTCACCAATCTCATGTGGCCTCAGGGAAACACAAATTTTAGGTTTGTTATTGTTTCTGATGGAAACAATTTTTTTTTGTCAGCTAAAGAACCCTTTTTCCTTCTTCATACTGATGAATTCTAATTTTGGCAGCACAACGGTTTATCTATTCTCAAAGATATTATCAGAGTTAGATCAAATGATAAGAAGGATGATTGTGGAAAGCTTTGGAATAGATAATAAATACTTGGATGAACACGTAAACTCCACTTACAATATCTTCAGGGTCAACAAATATGCAGCTCCTGAAACTACTGAGAGAAAAACAGGGTTAAGGTCTCATACAGATAAGCACACAACTAGCATATTGTACCAAAATGAGATTGATGGGTTAGAGGTACAAATCAAAGATGGTGACTGGATCAATGTCACATTCTCGCCTCAATCCTTCGTAGTCATAATTGGCGAATCTTTCAATGTATGTTTTTTTTAACCTTGAATATAAGCAGCAAGTAGATCATGATTATAATTGAAAATTTCCTGTAAAATTCTTGTAGGCTTGGACAAATGGTCGACTATATAGTCCACACCATCGAGTTACGATGACTGGAAACAAGACAAGGTACTCTGCTGCATTATTTACAGTGCCAAAAGAAGGCTACAAGATAAAAGCTGTAGAAGAGCTAGTGGATGATGAACACCCCTTGCAATTTAAGCCTTTTGAATTCAATGAGTACCTTAAACTCCGTTCAGCACAAGTTGGTCTAAATTTTGAACCGCCTTTGAAGGCCTATTTTGGTGCCTTACCTGACAATTGAGATTATCTCTTATGTACTGTTTGTGTTGTGTGTGCATGTATCTCTTGTTATAATACACGGATATGGGATTGGTACATGGGAAAATGACTTCTAATTGAAGTGTCTCCTTATAAACTGAAGTGTCTAGATAGCACGGATACGGAGAAACGAGGATATGGATACAGGAAAATCGCTTATTAATTGAAGTGTTTGTGCAACATAGGTTATAATCGGTGGATTCTATGTATTATAAATATCATCAAGAAAAAAGAATAGCTTGTCAAAAAATTTGAATAATATGTAATTTAATTTGTAAAAAGTTGAAAATTACAATGTCCTCTAGAATCAGTCAAGCACAAATAGCTTTTGATACTCTTCTCCAGAGATGGCAGCTTCCATAATGGAGACAGGGTCAATATCAGCTTCACCATCTCTTTTCAAGAACAACTTCATCAAATTCTTCGAAAACCCACTCACCAATGCTGTACCTTTCTGGTTTGCAAGTACTGGTGTAGCCGTAGACTCTCTCAAATTCCAGAACACGACCTCTGGTATTACCTTTCCATAACCTTTCTCACTAAACTTCCTCACCATTATTTGATAGTCAGTTTCATCACGTGCAGATGATGCTTGATCAAATTCCATATCACTAAACACAAACACTCTTTTGATCATCTCATCCTCCTTCAATTTCCCTTCAGTTGCTACTTGAAGAATTAGATCGAACAGTTTCTGAAAATTACTGTTTGATCCCCAATCCAATTTTCTCACAAACTCTGTTTTTTCTAAGAGACTGTGTCCTTCGATCACTTGAAGTGTTGGCTCATCACTGAAAGTAATAATCTTTCCTTTCCATGGCTTATCACTTAGTTCAGAAACGAACAAACCTAATGCTATGGATGCCTCCATTGGAGTCCCAATCATAGTATCAGACACATCACAAATCGCTATAGAATTTTTCAACCTATTCATCCCCTTTTGCAACGCTTTCCTCTTCTTGTTCTTCCATTGCAATTCTGCTACTTGCCCACCATCATCATCATTTAAAGATATAATTATTTCATGAGGAAGCAATGCGCCAGCAGCAATCTTGGCTTTGCCCGATTTCACATCCTTCAAGTACTTGGAAAATCTGTCAAAATCATGTTTCAAGAATTTCTCCTTGTAACGCTTCATGGCAACAGAAGAAACTCTATCATATGGAATATCACCCCACTTGTTAGCACTGATATAAACTTCTGGCAGTTCAAGAGCCTTGCGCAACGGCACCAAAACCTCCTTTCTCAACCGATCACGAATCCTATAAGCATAATGTGCCTCTTCAACACCTTCATATTCAGGATAGGACTCTCTAGGGAATACCTTTCTCGCAATGCTTTCGCATAACAATAATGATCGATCAAATGAAGAATCAAGAGATGGACACCATTTAGCAGCAAGGCTTACATTCTTGATCTCTCCAGACTTCAAATGCTGCATATCAGCTTTCAAGCAATCCGAGAAAAAATCTGAAATCCTTTCGTATAGATATCGAAAATCAGGATCTTGATTATATTTCTCATAAACTTTCCTGGCCATAGCAACCCTTCTCTCTTTCCTTAACTTGCTTGCTTTCTCCTTCTCAAGTTTATTCCTTTTGATAGCATTAGCAATCCTGATCTCTCTCGTCACACCGAGCTTTGTTCGCTTTGAGTTGCGAGGCTTTCGGAAAGGACCTCGAAAGCCAGGACGACCACCTCGAAGACCAGAACAACCACCTCGAAGACCAGAATGACCCCTTTTGCCTGATCCTCCTGATTTTCTCCTTTCCCACTCGGCTTTTTGATTTATCCTGACATTATGTCCCTCTAAAAGCCTGTAAAGAATCTCAGGCAAGTCTTTAAAATACCCGAAACTCGCAATGTAAGGAACATTACAAGCTAGTGTTTTGGCATGAAACTGATGGAGCCAAATTGCAGCAGCATAGAATCCTTCTCTATCAGATTTTCCAGTGCCACGAACACCTCTCAGGTTACAAATAAGCTTGAGCGTCGTTAAAGGGTTGCTCTGCCAAGAAGACTGGAGTCTTTGCTTGATAGACTCAAATGGAGTAGTGGGTAGTACATGGTAGAAAAAATCAAGGCAAGGATTACCTGAGGAAAAATAAGTTGCTGATCTCCTTTGGGTGTAGCCCAATTCAGCAACTGGCGTTGGATCAACTGCGGTTTTATTAAATTTTGCCACCATGAGATCCACAAAGCGTTCTGAGGTGGCTTGTTTGGCATCGTGCCGTGATATTTTCTGGGCAAATTGTGTTGGGTCGTGGAGCTCTGGTGGTCCAAGAAGAGAGGTTGATGCCATTGCGCAGGATTTCGGCTAAAGAAAAATTTTAAAAAATGGGGTGAGGTGGGGTGGGTTGATTTTATTTCGATGAGTTGGTGGAAGTGAGGTATTTATTTTAAGAGGAAATTGTGCTTGGTCACCAAGTTTTTCCCAAATTTGATTTCTCCTCTCTTATATTACTCTGTTGACAAGTATTAGCCGACTCAAAGACTTTTTAGGGTTTGATTAATTAAAATTACTAAATTCCTCTGACTTTTAATGAATACAGCCTCAAATTTGAGTTTTTTAATTTTCTAAAAAATATTAAATAAATTTATTAAATTTTAATTAATTTAATTTAATTAAAATAAAATTATAAAAATAATAAAATTTTTTAACAATATACATATTATTGTTTACATTTAAAATATTCTTTTAAAAAAATAGTCCCTATAATTACAAATGGATTCACCAATTATTAAAGCTAATTGGTTTTAAAATTAAGAACAGATCTAACCACACATGAGTGCACATGCATATCGTTTTTCTTGGCAATTGAAGGTAATCAAAGATCCTGCCTCCTATTTTACTACACAATGCACAAGATTTTATACACCAAGTTCGAATTGGAAATGCGTTCATATCTTGGTAGGATTTTTCTGGGCCTGACCTCTATCTGCCAGCTCGGTCCACTTATATTCTTTTTAACAATTCATTCGACTACAAAATAATAATAATTATACCCTTCTCAAAAAAAAAAAATAATAATAATAACAATAATTATACGGTTGACTTTTTCTCATGTTTCTGATGATTATTTTATTTTTTTCAGTTTTATGTTTTTTTCTACTCATCCTTTTCTTCTCAATTTTTTTATTGCTTTGCTTTCTTCATCTTTTTTTTTTTTTTTTTTTTCTCAATTCTCTTCATATCTACTCTCAAATTTAAAATTAGCTTTAGTAACATAAATTAATCAATTTTTTTATGCAAAATTATAAACTTTCTAATTAAATTGGCTTCCTTATTAGCATGAGCATGCTCTCTCCCTTATTATTAGAGAATTTTGTTCTGTCCAAGTCACTAATTTGTTCACATTTGACTTCATGCGGTGGTGTTGCTAGAATTGGTCATACATTGTATAATGTCATAGTTTTAGATGTGAAGAAAATAAATATTAAAAAATTTTTATCCGTTTTATGAGTCCATCTAACTTGAATTCAAAATAATTAAAACTTTTATTATTGTATTAGATATCAAATACATTTAAAAAAAAACAACTAGTGATTTGCCAAAGTGGTGAGGGACTTCCCTCACAGGTTAGGTATCAACTCCTAAAAAATTAAGTGTGACACTAATAATAAAATAATAATTAGCACATAAATATAGGAAAATCAAATAATAAATAAAAAAACATATTTTAACAAAGTTCGGATTAACAGTTGCGGTGTTAAGAGTGTTAGCTATAATCGGTTAGTCACTCTGTAATATTTGTGGTCTCCTCTTGCCTCGTTCTGAACCCAAAACAACTTCACTTGAACAATTGTACCACTAAGCATGCTACACTCTTATCATCATAACTCAAGACATACACCTTCTAATATAAAACTTTAAAATAGCAGGCTGGACTCCATTTTTCAAAGCTGAGTGCAGACAAATATAATAGAAACAATCCTAAATAGATCATACTCTAAACAGTTCCTTTTCGTCTGTAGTTGACCAAAAAGAAGTAAGCCGGAAACAAACAATGACCACTCTTAACCTTCCGGTCATAGATTTCACGAGCACAGAATTAAAGACAGGGACACCGGTGTGGGAGACAGTGAAATCCCAAGTCAGAAAAGCAGCAGAAGACTCTGGATGTTTTGAGGTTTTGTTCAAAAAAATTCCTCAGGAAGTTCGAAAGGCCATGGATGGAAACCTGGAAGAGATTTTTGCCTTACCCTTCGAAATAAAGAAGCTTAATGTTTCTGAAAAACCTTTCCCAGGCTATCTTCTTCGATCGTCTTCAACCTTTCAGTTGGGTGAGTGCATGGGCTTCAAAGACGCTGATGAGATTGACAAGGTCCAAAATTTCACCAACATCTTGTGGCCTCAAGGAAACATAAATTTCAGGTTTTTTTAGGAGATATTTACCTTTACTTTTTTTATCCCATGAAAATTAAGAAATTAAGATTTTGCAGTGATGTTTTTTTTTTCCTTTTAACCAGCAAAACTGTACATTCATTCTCAAAGAATTTATCAGAGTTGTGTCAAATGATACGAAGGATGATTGTGGAAAGCTTTGGCTTAGAGAAATATTTGGATGAACACATGAACTGCTCTTACAATTACTTCCACTTTGCCAAATATGAATCACCAAAATCCATCGAGAAAAGGACAGCGCTAAGTGCTCATACAGATAAGACCGTAACCACCATATTGTACCAAAATCAGGTTGATGGGTTAGAGGTACAAACCAAAGATGGTCAATGGATCAATGTGAAATTCTCACCTCATTCTCTCATAGTCATAATTGGAGAATGTCTCAATGTAAGTCAATTTCCAACTTCTTGTTTTTTTCCGCATTCTGTGTACAATCGCATGAATCTTGACTATTTCGAAGTTCAGTTATAAACAAATAGGATATATATATGTTTGATTGAAATTTGCATATAAAATTGTTGTAGGCATGGACAAATGGTCGATTGTATAGCCCATACCACCGCGTTATGATGAGTGGAAACAGGACAAGGTACTCGACTATGTTGTTTACGGTCCCAAAAGCAGACTACATGGTAAAAGCTGTGGAAGAGCTAGTGGATGAAGAACACCCTATGCAATTTAAGCCTTTTAAATATTCTGAGTACATTGCAGTTCGATCTGCGGAAGCTGGTAAAAATTTTGATGCACCGTTAAAGGCTTATTTTGGTGTCTGATCTGACCTGCAAGACCACATATTGACATATGTAGCTAATTGTGTTGTTCTGTATGAGCATGTTCTTTCCCTTATAATTAGAGAATTCTGTTCTGTCCAAGTCATTTCCTCATATCTGACTTTGTGTGGTGTTGCTAGACTTGGTCATACAATCTCAGTTCATGCAACATGTCTTCTGTTTCATAGAAATTTGATCTTCTGTTTCATAAAATGAGTTTAGCAAACCATTTTAATTTTAGCATTTTTTTTATTGCTATTATCTTCTTATTAAAAACACCCAGTTGTTGTACCCATCCTCGTTCACACCATGGGGTATAACCAAATGGCCCCCTGAACCATTTGGTATATGGCTTTTGATGAAAGAGCAATTTGCATTATGTTCTCACAGCACAAGGGCAAATAAACCATATTGTTTCTCTTTTTATAATAAATAATAAACAAATAATTAAATGGAACTTCACTATCGAGATTACTATAATTGTATGACCCTAACCAATCCGATTTGTGCATTTTGTTTAAACAACACCATTCATTCTTATCTTATATACAAGTGAGTTCAGATGGTATCTTGTTCTTTGATACATTATATTAAAATCACATTCTAAGCATATACTAATGAAACTAAACAACCAACGATTTGCACTGTTGTGAGTGGCTTCCCACAGGTCAGTTATCAGCCTCATTAAAGAAATAAGTGTGACAATAATAAGAGAATAATAATTACCATATAAAAAATAGGATAATCAAATAATAAATAAAAATATAGATTCTAATAATTTAAAAATTAAGACAGATTTAACAAAATTTTATCTTCTTATAAATTTTTTTAATATAAATTTTAAAATAATCAAAATTTTTAGGAGCATCTAAACTTGAACTGTGTATCACTCATGTTACCATAACTCTCTACACAGACCTTCCTAAAACTTTTAACTTTTAACTTGCAATTTTAACTAAAATCCATGTATCACTTGTGAAAGATGATAGAGGAGGTGACATTTTTATTTATTTATTCTTTTCTTTTAATTTTTTGATATTCACTAAATATAAAGACTCCACTATAAACTCATAGGAGTGATAAAACTCTCTTAATATATGTTTTTTTCATGTATAGGATTCAAATACAAAATTCTATGTAAATCAATTTAATTTTTTTATCATTTTTTTTTGTCATCAAAAGTTAAATCCCAACACAATAAGAGAAGGAGATAGAGGAGTGGGGAGATCGATCCCTAATCTCCTCAACTGAATATCCATAACTTTTATCACTTGAACTATTTGTGGGACCAAAATTTTTTGTCACTTGAATCAATAAATATTGGCAGGCGACATTTTAAACTCATACACTAGATCTCTTTCAAGATAAGATAATTGAAGAGTAAATTTTATGGACAAAAATATTTTGCTTCAATTAATAGTGACTTTTAGCGATGACTTAGTTTTGATAAAATAAATAAATATATGTCAAAAGAGTATACGGACAGACTCCAGGTCTTAAACACGAATATAAACTCATAAGAGTGATAAAACTCTCTTAACATATGTTTTTTTCATGTATAGGATTCAAATACAAAATCCTATGTAAATCAATTTAGGAGGAGATAGAGGAGTGGGAAGATCAATCCCTAATCTCTTCAATTGAATATTCATAACTTTTATCATTTGCACTACTTGTGGGATCAAAATTATTTGTCACTTGAATCAATAAATATTGGTAGGCAACATTTTAAACTCATACACTAGATCTCTTTCAAGATAAGATAATTGAAGAGTAAATTTTATAGACAAAAATATTTTGCTTAGTTTTGATAAAATAAATAAATGGGGTTAAACCCATGTAACATAGAACCAATTGGCTTGTGTTAAGGTCCAATTTATACCACTTATAAGCCATTTATTAGTTTTACTCCCCAGATGGCTAAACTTTTGCACAAGCATATGTGGAGTTTTAGGTTCGAGATCTTGTGCCCTCTTAATTGTGTTCCCTCCTCCCCTGTTAATTTATGACAAAAAAAAAAAAATACCGACTTGTTCTCCTTTTATAATTTAGTAGTTTAGATAATGAATATCATAAGGTGAAGTTATAGGTTTGATCCTCCACTTCCACTTGTTAATATATATATATATATACCGACACTAATTAGAAAGACTTGCAGTACCAAAAAAAAAACATGCAGATAAATAATTAATACACTCTAAATCATCCCTTTTCTTCTATAATTTGTTCATCTAAAAGAAGTAAACCAAAAGCAAAATATAGGCCCTGAATCCCCTCTTAACCTTCTGGTCATAGATTTCACGAGCACAGAATTAAAGCCAGGGACACCAGTGTGGGAGACGGTGAAATCCCAAGTTAGAAAAGCAGCAGAAGAATATGGACGTTTTGAGGTTTTGTTCAAAAAAATACCTCAGGAACTTTGAAAGGCCATGGATGGAGCACTGGAAGAGATTTTTGCCTTACCCTTAGATATAAATTATGGGTCCCTCCTAGTGGAGTGGAGCCCACAGTTTGAAAGATTAAAAAAAAAAGGTTTAAAGTCAGCGCTGAATTCGGTGCTGACAAAATAAAAAATTTTGTTGAAAATTTTGTCCAAGCCTTGGCTATAAATAGCCATTAGGACGGAGCAAAGCAATGTAGCAAGGGAGCCACAAGCAAAATAAGAAAAAGGAGAGGAAGCTTGTGAGGAAAAATTAAGTGAGGCCAAAGTTTTTTTACTTTGATAAGAGTGAGAGAGTTTTAAGTGTTTGAGAATTTTTTTTCTCAAAGGGTGAGTGACAAAATAGTGAGAAAATTATTTTTGGGGTGTGGGAAACACTTTGAGTGCCACTATTTTGGTGAGATCTCTTTTATTGTATACCTCTAGTGTCAATCTAAAGAAGACTCTCTTATGTACCTACTATATTTATAGTGGAAGAATTTTTCAGAGTTTGTCCCGTGGACGTAGCCCAACACTAAGGATGAACCACATTAAAATTTTGGTGTCATTTATTATTATTTATACGGCAGGCTTTACCGCTTATTACCTATTGGTCGGTTTGACCGCTTCCATATATTTATTTGTTTGATTATTTCTGCAATAATTTTTATTTGTCTTAGTGAATATTATTCCGCTGTACCAACGCTGTCAATTTTCCCAACAGTGGTATCAGAGTTGTTGGTTCGTGTTCTGGAGGCATTATTAAATACTGTAAAGATGGAGGCTAAGACTAGCAAGATGGTCAGCTTAAATGGCACAAATTACCATATATGGAGAAACAAGATGAAGGATCTCCTATTTGTAATGAAATTGCATCTACTGGTTTTTGCTAAGACAAAACTCGATGACAAGAAGGATGAGGAATGGGAATTTGAGCATGAGCAAGTGTATGGCTTCATCCGGCAGTTTGTTGAAGATAATGTGTACAATCATATTTGTAATGAAACTCATGCACAGAAGTTGTGGAACAAGCTCGAGGAGCTGTATGCTTCAAAGACCGGCAACAATAACTTATTTTATCTGACAAAATTAGTGAAGATAAAATATCGGAAAGGCTCTTCTGTCGCCGATCACTTGAATGAAATGCAAGGGATCGTGGATCAGTTGTTGGGGATGTGCATAAAATTTGACAATGAAATTCTTGCTCTTATGGTATTGGCTTTTTTGTTAGAGTCATGGGAGACTTTGAAGATTTCATTTACAAACTCTGCACTAAACAGTGTAGTGAATATGGAACTTATCAAAAGCGGTATTCTTAATGAAGAGATGAGACATAAATCAAAGGGCACCTCTTCAACACAGTCAGATATTCTTATTGTGAGTTCCAGGGGGAGAAGTGAGACTCGAAGCTCAAAGCAAAAAGATAAGAGCAGGGAAAGTCAAAAAAGCAAGTATGCCAATGTTGAATGCCATTACTGCAAAACGAAAGGCCACATCAAGAAGTTTTGTCGAAAGTTCATCGATAAGAACAAAGGCAAAAATGTGAAGAAAGATGACAACAGTGATGATGATGAAGCAAATCTCCTCAAAGAATTCAATGTCCTCTTTGATGATGATACTGTTAATCTTACTACACATGAAACCAGTTGGGTGATTGACAGTGGTGCCTCTGTTCATGCTAGCTACATCTCATAGAGAATTCTTCTCATCGTACATTCCAAGAGATTCTAGATTTGTAAAGATGGGAAATGGTAATCGAATAAGAGTTACTGGCGAAGGAGATGTGTATTTGAAATAGAGAATGGCACAAGACTAGTCTTAAAGAATGTCAAGCATATTCCATATATTTGCCTGAATTTGATCTCAACAGGCAAGCTTGATGATGAAGGTTTCAAGAACACCTTCCATAACGGCCAATGGAAACTTACCAAAGGCTCCTTGGTGGTGGCTAGAGGCAAAAAGGACTCAATACTGTATTTTACACATGCGAATCTCTCCAAAGACATGGTGAATGTTGTGGAGAAAGAAAGTACAATTGAGTTATGGCATAAAAGACTCAGTCACATGAGTGAGAATAGGATGACAATACTAGCTAAGAAAAATGTGTTATCTGGAGTAGATCTTGTGCATTTGGAAAAATGTGGCGATTGTCTTACAAAAAGCAAATAAAGTTACTTTCAGGAGCTCTCCTCCTTCCAAAATGAAGAATGTGCTGGATTTAATTCATTCAGACTTGTGTGGGCTAATGCCAAAGTCACTTGGTGGTTCTCAATACTTTGTGACTTTTATTGATGATCATTCTCGGAAGATGTGGGCATAGACCTTGAAGTCAAAAGATCAGGTGCTAAATGTCTTTAAGGAATTTCATACCCTGGTGGAGAGGCAAATAGGAAAGAAGTTAAAGTGCATCCGGATAGACAATGGTGGAGAGTATATTGGACCATTTTATGCTTACTGCAAGAGCATGGTATTCGACATCAGACGACACCTCCAAAGACGCCGCAGTTGAATGATTTAGCTGAGAGGATGAACAAGACTTTGCTGGAGAGAATTAGATCTCTATTCTCACAGTCAAAGCTGCCTAAGACATTTTGGGGTGAAGCCTTACTTACAACAGTGCATGTGTTGAACCTTTCACCATGTGTTCCTCTACAATTTGACACTCCAGAGAGGGTGTGGTGAGGAAAAGATGTTTCTTATGGTCATCTGCGGGTTTTGGATGTAAAACCTTTGTGCATATATGCAAGGATAAGAGGTCCAAGCTTGATGTCAAGACAAGACAATGTGTGTTCATTGGCTATGGTCAAGATCAACTTGGCTATAAATTTTATGATCCAGTCCAAAAGAAGCTTGTCAGAAGTCGTGATGCTGTGTTTATTGAAAATGAGACAATCAAAGATATTACCAGAGTTGAGAAGAACATCCCTAGCTCTGATGATGATTCAAATTTGAAGCTAGTTCCTCCAACAACGGTGCCAAGGGAAGTTAGAGATGAAGATGAAGATATGCCACCAGATGTAGGCGATGAAGATGCTCCCATTAAGATTCCATCTGAAGATGATGATGATGGTGTTCATAATCAACCACCAGTAGATGAGGCCTTTCCAGTGCCACTGAGGAGATCTTATAGAAATAGACAACCTTCTACCAGATATCCTAGAGACCAGTTTATGCTACTAACTGACGGGGGAGAGCCAGAAAGCTTTGAAGAAGCTACAAATGATGAACA
>CATIWM010455723.1:0-23590 GCA_949671775.1 Mallotus repandus
GTTTTCTTTGCTTTATAGTTGAGCAAATTTTAACGTAATTGTTGTTGCTAATTAGCATTTCCAATCAATTCCATGTGCTTAAAATAACATAAATCCTTGGCATCTAAGTGATATGGAGGGCCATGGAATCTGTTCAACTAAAAGGATGGCTAAGCTGATCGATGTATTAAGATGTATTAACTGTAAGAACGTACCTTGTTTGGGATAATTAATCATATGTCATTTATGTAATTATGCTCCTTAATCTCTTTTAACTTTTATTAGAGCCTCTCTGTTTTAGTCCACATGTATTTGTTGAACTTTAAAATTGAAACCATCCAAGTTCTGTCATGTCCTGTCATGTAAAGGAGGTCATCTTCATCTACCATTATTTCATTATCAATATTTTGTAATTTTTTTTTTAATGAGACTCTTTAAAGCACTATAGAAGAACTAATGGCTAATTGATTTCATAATCACAAATATAATGGCTAATTGATTTCATAATCATAAATTTAGGTATTCAAAATTTTTATTATTCTTACATGCAAATCAATAATAAAGATTTTCTAATATAAATTCTCGTGATTTCCTTAAAAAAAATTATCATTAGATCACTATCTGACTCACAAATTTATCTATTCTTTAATATATTAAACAATGGATTATAATTTATAATGAATAGTGATAGTTATATATTTAACAAAAAATTAATAAATTTCATTAATATTATTAATGATTGAAATATCACATCTTGCTAAATATCACAAGTAAAAATATTAATTAGATTCCATAGAAAATTTTACACCCTGGTTATTATTATTATTTTTATCAAATCTTGACTATTTTTTGTAACCTAATAATTCCTAGCAGTTAAAACATCATAATCTTTCTTGACAGATTGAACATCATAATCTTTATTAACAGATTGAACATCAAAATCTTATACAGGAGAAATAATTTGCAGGTATGAGGACATGTCCTTTCAATTTTTTTTTTCCTAAAAAAGAATTACATCAACTTGGTACTAAAGTCATGCCAATATGTTACACAATCACATGCATCTATCACAATCATATTTTAGTGTCCCAACAACCTAAAGATATGTTTTCTCAATCAAGATTATGCATATGGTCGGTCCATCAATTTGTTCATTCCCTTCCCCACATGACCTCTCTATTTGCTAGCTAATTATTTCATCATTTGAGCATCAATCATTGAACTCACCATACACTGCTGAATTGTTTGCATGCATAATCTCTTCTTCTCTTTTTAATCCACCTTTTCTTTTTCTTTTTATTTTGTTGTACTTCATGGCCTCTTGGGCTAAGAAGGAGCTTGCTAAACTCAAGTTCTACAAATCCAATAAGAGATTTCTGCTTCCTCCTCCTCCTCCACTCAACCTGCAGCCTTCTCATGATGAATCCTCAACATTCTCTCAGGTTTGTTCTGTGTCTTTCTTTTTAAAATGGTACACAGGATTACAATATAGCTTTTGCTCATAATCAGCATTGATGATTGTAGGCTAAAGAAATAGTCTTAGCAGCTGATTTAAGATGTGAAACATGCCAAAAAAGGGTGGTTGATGCAATTTCAAGCATTGATGGTACTGTATGCATTGTTATTGTTACATACACATACATAGCTTCCTTCTATAATCTTGATTTAGACAATATTTTCTTTCTCTGTTTGCAGATATAGAGTCAATGGTAGTTCATGTAATGGAAAGGAAAATGACTATTACTCGTAAATTAGCGGCCAAAGCTTCTTCAACAAAAGTTGCTGCTGCCCACAACAATCTAGAGGCTCGCAGACCCTCCCGGGCTGCTTTATTTTCATTGTATTTATAGTTGCTCTCAAGTCATCGCCATGGGCATTATAATGCACATAATCTTTTATCTTGTATGTATTATATCAATTAAGGGTCTGTTTGGTTTATTGCATGCGGCCGGCCATGGTGGCTAGTGGTTAGTCGTTGGCCGTGATCAGATTGCGGACAACTGTTTGCGGCTGTCCGACGTGCTACAATGTCATTGGCATGTTCAAATTGTCTACAATATTGTAAATGTGCTATAACGTTTTTGTGCTTAACAGCCCACTAAAAAGCATTCTATCCTATGTGTGCTAGCTACTGTGGAGAAACCAGCATCACCAACAACATGCTCTTTTGTGTATTAATTGATTAGCAAATGAAACTTCAAATTTCAATCGTCAGTAGCGTTTGCCTATTTCAGTGCTCAACTTTGCACTCTATAACAAATGCAGTGGTTTATAAAAAAAAAAAAAAAAAAAAAAAGGGTTCAACTCGATGTAATAGTGGGTCAAATGAACAGGAGAGTACCGAATTTTAGATTTGTTTCAATTCGGTTACCAAACTTTAATTTGTATCTTTTTAAATATCAAACTTCAATTTAGTTTCAGTCACTCAGAATTTTTTTTGGTACTTGAACAATTCAAAATTACCATTTTAATATAGAATTAAAGATTTTTTTTTTTGCTAATAAGTCCATATTTTTTATAAATTTATAGAAAATAAGGAAAAATTTGAAATTTATTTTGATTCTATATTGTAAAAGCATATTAATCTTAAGAGAAGTAAATTTTTAAATTTTTTATAATTTTTGGACTAAATTGAAAAGATAAAAAAATTGAGAGATTAAAATAGATTTTAAGAAAATTTACAGAATTAAAAATTTATAACAAAATTTTTTTGAAAAAAAATCAAAGTTAGATGATTAAAAAATAAATTAAAATTTAGAATTAAATTATAATATATGTAAAATTGAATGACGGCTGTTGCATTTAACCCATATAATAGTTAAGCTACTGATTGAAGTATATACTCTGCCAGCCTGCCTAATCTTATACTGCCATTTAAAAGAAAAAAATAAAATGCTAAACAAGACAAGAATAATTAGCAATCTACGCTACCCGCATTATCTTTGCACATTTTCTTCTTCATCAATAGTTATCTGAGAATCAGATTCCACTACTAGAAATTTATCCACTAAAACATATTTCTGTATATGTATAAAGGAAAAGCCAACTGCCAAGAGGTTGAGTACTGATCACTTCTCTTTAAAAGTATTTTAAAGTAAATAATTTGAATGTAAGATTGTATAGTCAGTGTTTATATCATTTAATTTTACGATTAATTAAAAAAGAAAAAAAAGAAAAGTCAGCCAACTTGTGATTCTTCTTGTTTATATTCCAAATCTAATTTCACCACCTTATAATCAAAAATCAACTTTTTTATGGTCTTGTTCCACTATTTCTTGATTCCAAAAGCAGTACTTCTCCAAGCACATCAAGCAAAGCCAAGCATGACATGCATCCCAAAACAATTTCATTTCTAGTTCACTTCTTTAATTAGAAACTTTCTTAGCCTTTTTTGTGGGCATATCAGAAAATTTTTTTTACATAGAAAACGAGTGTCAGAGTTAGAACCTGCCACAAACATCGTCCAAATCATTAATATCTTCTACAAACATATGCAGTTCTGTTGCATGGTGATGAGGATCCACATTGATTGCAATGGCTGTCACAGAAAAGTAAGAAGAGCCCTTCTTGAAATGCAAGGTAAACATATTTCTCAGTTCAGAGTTTTTTAATTTAATTAAGTTCAAGCTCCTTCTTCAGTTCACTCTCTTATATACTCCACTTGTATAGTACAGAATTGGAGACACATTTGATAGAGAAGAAGCTTAGCAGAGTAAGTGTCTTTGGCAAATTCATCCCCCAGGATGTGGCTATCAAGATCAGGAACAAGACTAACCGTAGAGTTGAGATATTGGAGATTCAAGAATATGTCAGCAACCATGAACAAAACAATCATCAAGATCATCAGCACAGACCAACTACTACTACTTCAAGTTCATGTAATCTTGTATTGAATCATCACTAACATGATTGATCATCTTTTTCTATAATCAATACATGTATGTTCCCTATCTTCAGCAATCAAAACCTTCTGCAAGTTCTTGATTCAGAGTTGAAAGGCTTGCATTGATTTTGATGAATTGATTTCTAATAGTTGACTTGCTACTTGCAACTTGCATTTAAATTAAATCTCAGTTTTTTTTTATCAATCGATAGAGTTCAAGTAGTTTTTCACCACAAAAAAATAATAGAAAATGAAAATTTGAATCTTTCTTTTTATGTCTGGTTGTCTACATCTTTTACTATTTAAATTACTTCTAACAAATTAAATTCTAATTACTTTGTCTCTTTATTAATTTGTTCGGTTCAAATAAATTTTATAAAATTTTATGAAATTTATTTGTAAATTCAAATAAACATGTTTGGCTTAAATAATTAAGAATTCATTTGGAAATGATTCTATTTAAAATTTATTTAGAAATGAAATGGATTTTTTTAATAGAATTTAACCAGAGTATGTGTTGATTTAATTGTCATCATAATAATCCTCAATTTCTGTATATATTACTTGATATTCGAAGGTGAATTATATGCCTTTTTTGGTATGCAAATCCATTTGAATTGACCTAAAAGATTATATTATTAAAAGGAATTTAAATATAATTGTATAATAATAGCTTCTAGTTGTTTCCTGCCTGTACTGATGATCTTTTATTTTTTTTGAATTTATTCTAAAATTAATTTATATTACCAATATATGTCTAATAAACGATCCCTTGATAATATTTATTTTATCATTATTATGATATGTATAATCTGTAACAAAATAAAATAAATATTTAATTTAAATTTAGATATATATATATATTCGGACAAGATCTAATTAAAAAATGATTTTAATTTCCTAAAATATAATGAAAATTCAAATTAATATTGTGGATAATTCCAAGGAGGCTAGGCTGCGTCTTATTTTCGATATGGCTGATTATTGTTTTGGACTAACTCGCTTATTACCTCACCAACTAGCGAAGCAAAGACAAATTCCTAAATCATTTTGATTTTAAATTCCGTACAAACTATGATTTGATTGTTTTAGATAAAAATATATATTTTTTTAGATAAATTAAAATAACACATTTCAAATAAATTTAAATTATAAATATTATGTTCAAAAAATATATAAATGAATAACTTACTGAAAAGAAAAAATTATTTATAATATTTTTAATCATATATTTATAATAATGTAACGCTTGTAATTAGTTAGTAAATTTTTAAAAAATATATTTTTATCGATGAAAATATTCACATCATAGCCTGACATAAAGCATTATTCTCTTTAAATTTTGAATTCCGTGCTAACTATGATTTTTAGTTTTTGGCTTATAGAAAACTATTAATTATACTTTCTAGCTTTTTTGTTTTTTGGAAAAAGTTCTAAAGAAAATTCTTCGAGTTGGAATACATTTAAGAAATTGATGCATGCGAGCCAACTCAATTATTCACAAAGTACAAGTTTGACAGCATTAGGAGATCATGAGGCAGCAAATAACTGAAAAGCTACTGCTCAAATCAAGTCGCATTAGAGATGACGCAATGATCAACATAATAATAATAGGGCAAATCTCATACCGAGTCCCTAAACTTTCAACTTTTTAGCTTAGACCCGTTAAGTTCCATTCTATATAAGCTCTTAAACTTTACGGATTGAAATTTTTAAACTCATTACTAATGGAAGAAGCAAAATAACTATATTTCTTTGATAGTATTGAATTTACTATTAAAAAAGAAATTAATTTTTATATTATATTTGTTATTAGCTACATGCATGTCAAAAAAAGTAACCTCTCTTCTATTATTTTAGGTAGAGTCTAGTGAAATTTAGAAAGAAAGAAAATAATTCTTTGATAAATAGAAAATTATGAAAAAGAAAAATGAGATAGAAAAAAAGAGATGAAACTTTAAGCTTCTATCATTAAAAAAAAATAAGTTTCTAATAAATAATATAATATTTCAAATATAATATTAAAGAAAATAATTCTTTAATTATAAATTTAATATCGCCAAAGAAAAATATAGTTATTTTGTATTTTCTATTAAGAGGGGTTTAAAACTCCCAACCATAAAGTTTGAGAGTCTAAAACGTGAAAATTTTAGGAGTTTGGATATGGGTTGTGGCTGAAAATAAATAATTATGATAATAAGAGTCATTCTACAATACAAATATTTGTATCTATATAAATACAATTAGAACCGTTAAATGACTTCTAATTTAATTACAACCATTGATATATTTTATAGGTATTGGTACACAAAAATGATCAATGATTATAATTAAATAAAAATGAATCCAACAGCTCTAATTTCATTTGCATAGATACAAATGCTTGCACCATAGTAAGAGTTGATAATAATACGCTTCAATATTCGCTTAATCTATATTTAACCCGTATTGATACCCTACACTTTTATTTGCCTATATATTAACTCTCTACAATTTTATTTTTTTACACATTGAGTTCTTTTGTAATGGCAAGTGAAGCCTGAGTCTCTTTTGCTATTAAATGAGACTAAAACTTACCTGATGAATAAAAATATTTTAGAAATTTTACACTAACCCTTGCACTTTTATTTTTGTAAACATTAAATTTCTAATTAATATGAATTTGCAAAATTTTGTCAACTACATATATAATCTAATTATTCATACTTATTTTTAATATAAAATTAGTATTAAGGTCTTATGAAATTAAAACTACATAATATAATAGCAATTTATTCTTTAATTTTTTATTTGATTTTTGTAAAATAATTTAGGCAAAAATTTCAATAGATTTTATTTTAACTAATTTTAAGTACAAATAAATGATGAAAAATTGTATATGTACAAATCTTTAACAAATAGAAAATTTTTATAAATAAAATAGCAGGTAATAAATTTTTAAAAAAATACAAAATTGTATTGATATAATTTTTAATAAAAATTGTCCAAGTTATTATATAAAAAAAGATAAAGTTTGAGTTTATTTAAAAATTTTAGACTGAAAATAAGTGCATCCTTTATTATTTAAAATTAAATTAATGGTAAAAATGTATAAATTAGTATAACATAGATTAGTAAATTCTAATTAATAAAAAGACAAACAACTTAACAATATTTTATGTTATAATAAAATATTCAATTAGAAGTTTAAATTAATTAAATTATAAATTTATTAATTAAATATATAAATGCTAAAATTAATTAAAATATTTATTGAAATTAAATATTTAAAAAATATTAAAAATTAATTTGTCAAAAATTTAAAATATACAAATTTATTGAAAATTTTAAAAATGACAGGACTAAATAAAATATTTTACTGTGGGTTAGTGACATATTTTATACTCATTATTAATAGAAGGGCTTAATATGTGGAAAAATAAAAATTGTAAGAAGTCAATGTAGAAATGAATAAAAGTATAGGGTGTTAATTTATAAAAATTAAAGTGTAAAGGTAAATCAAGAAAAGAATAAAAATATAGGGTTCAAATATGGGTTAATCCCTTCAGTATTCTTCTCAGCACTTGAAGACCGATGAGGACCACCCAATCAATCCCCAAATCCAAAGTCACAATTATGCGTCACCACTTAGGCTTACGTGGCCAACTTGTCTACCGTAAGATCAGTGGGCCACACTTGCCCAACTGACAACTTTCTATCTTTAGTTTCATTCCCATTCCCAAAACGCCACCGTTCCATTCTGTAACTACCAACCACCGCCCGCCTTAGTATCTCTTCTCCATCTCTTTCATATCCACCACTGTCGTTACTCGCTGCATTATTTTATCATCATCACCACCTCTATCACTTTAAAAAATTATTTTTTTCCCTGCAGAGATTCTGATTTACCAGAATAACGTTCTTGTTTTCTTCTGGTGAAAAAAAAAAAAACAGAAATCAAGAAGAAGAAAAAGAGGAGAGCTAATGGCCTTGGCAGCAAAGATGGGTTCTTTTCACTATACATTTAAAGAAAAAAGAGAAAGATTGTTACTTTCCACAAAAGGGTATTCAGAGATTGGATTTCCTAGCATAGAAGATGATGAGCAATCGTCAAGAAATTGTTGTAGCTATCGATTTTTATGTGATAAGATTACTGAATTTGTTAGAAATGTGCAAGATGTTGCCATTCAGGCTTATGAGATGGGTAGAAACGACCCAAGAAAGATTGTTTTCTCTGCTAAAATGGGTTTGGCTTTAATGCTTATCTCTCTCCTTATTTTCTTAAAAGAACCCATTAAAGAACTCAGTCAATACTCTGTTTGGGCTGTTCTTACTGTCGTCGTCGTCTTTGAATTCAGTATTGGTAATTTTGCTTTCTTTTTTGTTTGTCTTCTCACTTTAAAGTTGGTTGATTTATGGGTTTTTTCTTCTGTAATTGTGAAATTGTTGTGTGCTTCTTGTTTTGAAGCTTGTTGAGTTGATGCCCATTTTATGCCAAATAACAAGGACTAAAACTGACAGATTAAATGGACTGCTATGTTTGTTTGTGGGTCGTCAATGCTTGAATTGAGTTTATTCAGTATATCTTTGGCATTATTTTGCTGTATTTAGTGTTAGTTGCTGGTTGATTTTCATGGATTTTTGCTTAATTTTGTGTATCCAAGAGGTTATGCCTGTAAGAATCAGATTCTCTTTATACAATAATTTTATGGATTCATTTGTTTGCAATGGTTACACTAGAAGATGCTATGAATTGCAACGGAGTTTTTATACTGCATCGTTTTTACTATACTTGCAAGGTTGCAAGTGTAACTGATTAGGATGAAATATAACAGATGATGTTGATGACATTCAGAAGAATTGTCGTGTGCAATAATGTTGCTATATTTACTTCTCGTTTCAGCTACCAGTTTTATTTGGGGTTTCAGTAAATTTGGTATGCTCTTAATTCTAGTATGTGGTGCAATGGGGCATTCGGGTTTCCACTTGAATTCATAATCATCACCAGAAGACCTAGAAGACCTTGCGATCATGTCTAAATTTGCCTCTCTGTAGCTTCGTTTTTTTCTTCTGTATACCTTCTAAAGGAAGCATGCTAATTTTATGTATTGTTATCCTGCATATATAGAGGGATCTATGTACTTTCCTTTTGCTCAAGTTCGCTGGTCTAATTTTTCAGGTGCAACTCTTAGCAAAGGATTTAATCGTGGGCTTGGGACATTATCAGCAGGAGGTCTTGCTTTTGCAATGGCAGAGTTGGGCAAATTAACTGGGGACTGGGAAGAAGTTTTCATTATTATTAGCATCTTCTCCATTGGTGCAGTTTCGCAATCATCATTATGGATTATTATGTACCATTTCATTGCCATAGTAACTGTTTTAAATTTTGCTTTTTCTGATTTGCTCTTTGGTTGTCAGGTTTCTGTGCATCTTATGCAAAACTCTATCCGACAATGAAGCCTTATGAATATGGTTTCCGAGTTTTCTTGTTGACATACTGTATGGTCATGATATCCGGGTATAGGACTAGGGAATTTATCCATACTGCTGTTACACGATTTGTGCTTATTGCCCTGGGTGCTGGTGTTTCATTGGCAGTAAATATACTCATCTATCCCATATGGGCTGGTGAGGATTTGCACAACTTGGTGGCAAAAAATTTCATGAGCGTGGCAGCTTCTTTGGAAGGTTGATTTGCTATGTTGTGATTTCCTTATTATATTATATATATTTAATCTTTGAATATTTTTTAAGGTTTATTTTAGAAGGTATGGTCTTCAGGCTTGACTAACTTGCATGAGCTCATTTTCAGGTTGTGTCAATGGGTACCTGAATTGTGTTGAATATGAAAGGATCCCTTCTAAAATTCTTACTTACCAAGCTTCTGATGATCCACTTTACAGCGGCTACAGAGCTGTTGTAGAGTCTACAAGCCAAGAGGATTCACTGGTATTCTTGATTACAATATACTGCAAGCACAACTCAATGCATAAAGGATTTGACTATCTTTGACTCTTTTTAACGCCATTCTTAATTTTTGTTCATGAAGATGAGCTTTGCTATTTGGGAGCCACCTCATGGTCCTTATAAGTCTTTTGGATACCCCTGGAAGAACTATGTCAAAGTAAGCGGTGCATTAAGGCATTGTGCATTCACGATCATGGCACTGCATGGATGTATACTATCAGAGATACAGGTAGGCAAGCCTTCCATCTCTAGTATAATTTTGAAGGCATTGGTGGTAGAAGTAGGACCATCAATATTTCTTTTGTATGCCTTTTGGTTGTTTATGCTTGAGTGACAAAGTTGCTACTATTGGTCATTGCTATTACATATTCTTCTTGTTAAAATCTAATATTGTTCAAATTCTTGAATGGCGTGAGTCATGCTACCAATAACTGAATTTCATTTTCTCATGAAAATCATTATTCCTCATGCTGTTTGTTGCATTATGGAAAATATGCTTTCTCATAATTACAAAGTTACAGATGAATTTTAATTAGTATAGTCCTCACTTGTGATATCAGTTATAATTTTATAGCTTCCAGCATGCTTGTAGATATGGACATTGTTGGAAATATAAACTCTAACCATGTCAGAATATCTTTCATTAGTGTGCTTAAGCTCATATTTGTTGGAGAATATATCCCATATTGGAAAAGTGCAAAGCAATAAAGTGGCTTATAAGTGGTGTAGATTGGACCTTTTGTGCAAAATGTTGCTTTATTGTTTGTAGTTAGTGAAAAGTCTAATCAGGTACTTTGGTACTGGATGATATAATAGAAATTTTTAAATGTTTCTGAGGGGAATTCAAGAGTAATTTAAATATGTATTATTTCTTTTTCCCCATAGTTAGATGTTTCCTTTTGTACAGCCTTGCAAATTTGGGCAGTGGACACATTTGCTGTAGAACAGTTGCGTATGCTTTTCCATTTCTAACTGAGGCAAAGCCAATAACATCCTAGCAGTGTGCTTTTGGATGTGGAAGGTGGCCTTCAATGTGATTCTTATGGTTCCTCAATAAATCAAAGAAAATTTGTTAAAAGTATGTCAGCAAATGATGCTGCTTATGAAATTATGCTTTTATTTGCTTAATCATTGGTTATTTTTAATTCTGTTCATACATAGGGGAATATTGTTAAGGTCTTTTAATAAGGTGGAAATACTATAGCCTTGGGTTGAAGACTTCGCGTTTTATTGGCTTGAATGCCAGGTACCCACTACCCATGAGATACTTAAATATGTAAACATTTGCAAGGATTTTTGTTAATATGAAAATAATGGGATAGAAGGATCTTTTGTTAGACACAGTTGCATGCTCAAGTAAAAGTTTTATGTAACCAACTGTTGTTATTTTGGCATTATAATCTTGTAATATTCTTGTATCAGTTATCTAATTAACAAGAAAAGGATACTATCCTGCCCCTGTTTCTTTTGGTTTGTTTGCTCTACCTTCTATGCATTTGATGAATCAAATGGTATATGGCAGAAATTGAACTTATTTTACAGGCCAAGCAATGCAGTGATTGTGCAGCAGTCAAATTTTGACATGATTTATTCAAATACCATATCCATTTCTTATGCTTACCATGTTGGGGTGGCTTGGGGCAGAACTAGACCTGAATTAAGTGGGAACTTATGTAAAGTTGAGAATCAAAATATGACAAGGTGGAGACGGCTATGGGAAAAAGAACTAGTATTGGGAGGGTCCAACTCCAACTATATAATATATATTTTTTTAAAATATTACAATGCAATCTTTCCCTGGAGTTTGCATGTATTGATGGCTACATTATAAACATAATGGATATTTCGTGAGTATGCTAACCTTTTAGAGACTATTCTCTCTGCTGACAATACCTTTAGTAGATGTAGGGATTGGGCAATTCACCCAACAAGCATGGGATCAAACATCCATTTTATTGGCTGTTTTCCTTTGATCTTCATATGAATCATCAGTCAAAATTTTTTTACGTCTTTTATTGACTCTATCAATTTATCAGGATGGCTTTTGTTCAGTTCTACACCAGACTGTGCCTAATGCATAGTTATATGATTGCATAGACTATAAAACATTAAAATTTGCAATTTCATGGGCTAGCCTATCTATTCAATTTTTGTCACAGATTGAAACTGTAACCCAGTTAGTATTGTGTTCAAATACCTCTTGTGTGCCTCTGCATCTATAAGGGAGGTAGTATTGTGTAATTTTAAATGTAATTACTCAAGTTTGATTGCGTAGGCTCCTGCTGAGAGAAGACAAGTCTTCCATCAGGAACTGCAAAGGGTTGGAGCTGAAGGGGCTAAAGTGTTGCGTGAACTAGGGAACAAAGTAAAAAAGATGGAGAAACTAGGTTCAGAAAATATTCTTTATGAGGTGCATGAGGCAGCAGAAGAGTTGCAAACCAAGGTGGACAAAAAATCATATCTTCTTGTCAATGCAGAAAGTTGGGAAATTGGAAATTCTGGAAAGGATAGGGGAGAACCCCAAGAATTTATCAGCTTTGAAGATGATGTAAGTAAAGTCCTGGAACACAAATCCCGTAGTGAAGCTGTGCTAGATCTCAGATCAATGACTATACCAAAAAGCTGGGATAGCCATATGCCCACCAATGACTTAAAGTCCAGCTTGTCTCCGGGTCCTCCTCGTTCTGAAGCCATGTCCAAGAAACAGATCACTTGGCCTGCACGTATGTCGTTTTCTGAAACTCTACCTCAGGTGGAAGAATCAAAAACATATGAAAGTGCAAGTGCATTGAGCCTAGCGACATTTACATCGCTTTTAATTGAATTTGTTGCGAGGCTGCAAAATCTTGTGGATGCATTTGAAGAATTAAGCGAGAAAGCAAATTTTAAAGAACCAAATGAACTACCAATGGCAGTGCCTAATGGGTTATGGGGCAGATTGCGTAGAACCCTGAAGTTCTGGAATTAATGCAAGTGCCAACAAGATTAAAGATCTTGAAAGGTATAAAGCTCCGAAAGGATAATCTTGGACTGCAGTTGTCTTTCTGATATGGAAGTTGTACGGTCAATAGTCTATATTCTGAAATACAATAAATACTCAAGTTTTGCTGCTGACTCATAGCAAATTACAGAGTCAAATGCACCATCTTGTTTCCATTCTGTCCAAGGAGAAGCCAAAATGACCACTGAAGGTATCGGATGATCTTCTTTGAATATGGATTGGCAGTAGCTCGCATTGGGCAGTTCTTGGATTTATAGTGCAACTGCATAATTTGAATGTAGCTGACTTGATAGATGATGCATATTGGTCAAAGTTATTGAATCAATGGGACCCTATATATGGATGTGCGGGAAAAAAATTTTGAAATTTAAATATAGTTGTAATTAGGATAGTTTTCTCCCTTTCTTTGTCTTGTTTTTGTCACGACTTTTTAGACTGTCAGCTACTGTACTTGTATATTTCAGCCAGTAAGCAAGCACCATAACTCTTCTCGCGGTGAAAAAACCCCTCCAGGCTAATTTCTGTTTGAGTGGTGGTGTAACGCTCTATGTCATCAGCCTTGGCCAATTTGGAAACTTTTCTTTTCAGTCTCTCCTTCAGAAGTAGAGTTTGGCCATCTGCAGACTGAGGAATCTGATGCTATCAGCCCAACTGCATCTTTCCCAATCTTCTCCTGCCCTGGCTTTACAACTCTATAGTCAGTCACTACATCAGAGGTATGCTATGGCTAGGACATACAACCTTTAGAATTATCATATATAATTGTTATATGCTTCCCCATTTCACAACAATTTACACCTCCATGCCTCTAAATATGGCTTATGGTCTTTTTGTTCTTTCATGAATCTTTTACACATTACTCTTGATTCTAGTATATGTAAACTTGGTTTTGGTGAATGGTATGAGCTCCAACTTGTGATTAATGGGAACAGAATCGATGCGCTTAGATATGAACAAAGTGATTACTGGTTTACTCCTCCTCCTCGGCACCTTCATTTACATTTTGACGTCTAGTAAATTTTGCTCTATATTTCATTCTTTGTACCCTCCTATTTCTCCAGCTGTGTTTTGAGGACAACAAACTGTAGTTAATATGCTTCTTCAGCTGTGCAGGCTAATGACTAGTTTATATATATTGTAAGAGAGATTAAGGAGCATAAAACAGTACTCTTGCCTGCGAAAATCAGTGCAGTAGGAATTAAGCCGTGGTTGTGAAAATATATCTTTATTGCTGTTGATTGTTAACCATAGAGAATGCGAGTGCAAAAACTTTTTACTATGTCTTGAAGTTGCAGAAGAGATGATTTGCAAACTCATTTGAGTTGGAACTTCGGTCATCCTCGGCTGCAGTAGATTGATTGTACAAAATGTGGACACCACATTTTCTAACCTTAGTTCCATAGCCAAACTCAATAGAAACATCCATTTGATCACCTCCTCCTATCTGAAATATTGATCTCCTAGGCGTAGCTGCATCATATTTGTCCTTGAGATGTTTCTCAGAATGATTTTCAAGCATCCAGTAACTTAGCCACATAATGTCCTGTTCTACTTCACTCGAGAAGAAGGCAAACTTTGGATTATAATCCCAGTTTACATCCCTTAGTTTCATTGATGATGCTGATGTAAGGAGAGAAGTAGCAAGATTGATGGGGTACTGCTTCCCATGTATAATAGCACCTACAGTAGAACCTATGATTTTTGAACCTCGTTCAAGTGAAGGTACATTCATACAGATCCTGTCACCCTCATTCTGATGGAAGAACCAACTTGGAATCTCGATTCCTGGTAGAAAAATACTATAAATGCCCCTCTCTCACAAACCCTGTCGTGGATTAATGGATCCATTCTCAGATTAAGATGCTCTATCATGTCACTAAAACTTATCAATAAAGGAAGTGGTCCTGATACCAATAAACTTAGGCTTAGTGGCAGGACTGTGAGGTGTCTAGATGTAATAAGATTTGCAGGATGAATATGTTTCTAGGAACTTGAGAGTGATAGAGAAATAACCTGGATGGGGCTTTTCCTGCAAGTTCATGTCAACATATTGATGATGTGCACATTTGTTCTTGGAATAGATTCTTCGTTAAACAAGGCATTACTCTTTTTTTTTTGAAACCAACAAGGCATTACTCTTGAGAAGTTCTCAAATTGTTTCTGCATTTACAGCTTCCAAGTCAAAGAATCCCTTAATCTCCCTTAATTTTTGGCAACCTTCTATAACCAATATTGCATTAGAGTTTCTAAAGTTAATGCTTTCCAAGGAAAAACAATTATTTGCCTGCAATGTTCTTAAGCTTGGCTGAAGCACTGACACAACTTGAAGCCTTTTACACTCATTTAACCAAAGGCTGGAAAGTCTGGGAATGCAACCAATGCTTGCTGGCAAGCTGGTGAAGCTGTTTCCACATAATTTCAGATTTTGCAGAAAGGGCTAGCCCTGAATATCTAAAGGAATCATCTCATCTGATAAATTACAATTTCTGAGATCCAAATCTTTCAAAGAAGCTGGTAGATATCTGGCATTTGGGCACTTTCTTCGTGAGAATGCAAGACAGCATTCCCTCAAAGACAAGACTTTCAGATTTTCCAGCTTTCCCATGCTTTCTGGCAACGTAGCTATAGCAGTTCCATCAGCAACAAGTGTAACTAGTGATTGTATATTCCCCAATTCCTCAGGAAATTCCTCCAGTTTTGAGCAACCTGACACATTCAGACTCTTGAGTGATTTCAACGCACCAATGCTTCCAGGAAAATTCTTCAGATTTTTGCATTCTTGAAAATTCAAGAAAACAAGACGGCTGAGAAGTTCGATGGATTCATGTACCTCTACCAAGCTAATACAATCTTTAAGTATTAATTTCTCTAGATTGTATATGCCTTCAAAGTTTGGAGTCTTGACGAGTTCACGAGAATGGCTCAGATTTAAGAATTTTAGCTTCTCTAGAAACTGAAAGAAATTGTAAGCAAGTAAACATAATAAAAAAATTTGAGATTATGTATATATAAATATGGTAAAGATTTTCTAGCTACCTTTATCTCCTCTGAAAATTGATTGAGGTTGCTATAGCGCATGTCAAGAGCAACAAGATTTCCTAAATGAAGATCAGCTGGTAGGGAGGCCAATGTGCATTTGTGCCAACACAACCAGCGCAACCTTGTAGAAACGTATTCATAACTCCCTGAAAATCTCACATGGTTGAGTTGCAGCAGTCTCAACCTTTTCATCTTCTTAGACGCTTTTGTGCTCCATGGATCCCTGTAGCTTTGCAATGAGGCCTTCTACTGATTTTGTACCCTGTGAAAAATGAAAAGTACATTGGTGACTTAACACTTAATCACATAGATTCGTAAAGGGTTATAATTGGTATAATGAATGGTTAGAGGAACAATACTGTATTGTTGATTAGATAATCTTTAACTCGCAACATTTGTTTAGTTATTTCAACTTCTATTATATGACAGTTTAATAACTGACTGCCTACAACTCAAGGGGCTAGTCTAGTTGGTGAAGAGAGTGCTCTCTCTTGGGCTTTTTCCCATTTTAGTGTAAAAAAAATTAATTTTCTCACTTTAAGTTAGTCTTTAAAATATTTTCAACTTTATAATAGTTTCAAAAGTTATTACAGATTTAGATTGATTTTTACTTGCGTGGATGGGACAGACCAACACCACCAATTAAGTTGGCAGAGAGATTATTTCCTCTATTCAATGGTGAAATATGTTTGTTACATTTTTTTTTAATTTTTGAATTATTTTTTACCCAAAATGGAAATTCTTTGAAAACCACCCTAAAGGTGGAAATAAAATTTCTTTTGACCCTAAATGGGTAAAAAGCCCGCAGTCCCTTCCTGTGAACCAGACGAGCATATTCATCATACATGAGATTCGAACTGGAGCTTGACCAATTTTCATGTACATACCATTTGATCTTTCAGCGCGTCAATGGCATCTTCATGGCGTCATATTCTACTTCGCTTTCCGGGATCTGTAGGAGACTCCCGTCGAACAATCTCTTTTCCTATATATTGAATCAAATCATGCATCATCAACTTATTGTTATATCCAACACTTACAAGACATCTCTTTACAAGATTATTGAGCCCATCAACTGGAAAGAAACCGCAGTCCTCCAAAATGCTCATCACATAGTCCTTATCTTTACCAACAAAGAAACATGCAATGTCAAGAATTAAAAACTTGTCAGCATCATCAAGAGATTCGTAGCTGATTTCAAGTACTCTGTGAACCTTCTTATCACTGATCACTTGAAGTTTTTGCAGTCTACTATTCCATACATCAACACCTTGTCCACATAAGGATGAGCCCAGAACTTCAATAGCTAGTGGAATGCCTCCTGCATAGCATACCAAATTTTTTGCAGAGTTCATGTATGCTTCAGGAGGGTGGCACTTGTTAAAGGCATGTAAACTTAGAAGTTTAAGAGCATCATCATCATCCAAGTTCTTGACCTCGTATTGTTGATAAAGAACAGATGAATTGGTTATCAAATCTTTAATTCTTGTTGTTATTATCGCTCTACTTCCATGATAAAGCCAATCATAACTTCCAAGAATTTTCTCTATTTGATACATATCATCAAGAACAAGAAGAACCCTTTTGTGGCGTAACGTTTCTTGAATCACTTGCACCCCTCTGGCTGCACTAGTGCTGTTTATGATGTCTTTGTATTTGGTTTTCAGTGTTTGATAGAGGAGTTGCTTTTGTAAATGTTCCATACCTTTAACAACTGATTTTTCTCTAACATTTTCAAGAAAGCAACTAGCTTCAAACTTGTCATGAATTAAATTATAAACTTTCTTGGCAATGGTTGTTTTACCGATGCCACCCATTCCATATATTCCAACAGCACTTACATCTAATGCTGCAGCATTATTATTTAGTAAGAACATTACATCATTGACCCTAGAATCTAAACCACCTGGGTGAGCAGCAATACTTAATTTCTGTCCGCCAAGCTTTTCCACTATCTCTCTCACCATATTATCTATATTTCTTGCTTCATGCCTGCCATTTTGTAAAACGAAGTATAAATTTTGGGAGCAATGAAATGTTATTTTGGACATATGAGTATAAGAAATGTGCATGGTTTATATATAATGAGAAACAAAGGATTATCTCTGTCATAAAATTTAATATTTGAATTAGAGTGTAAACAAGTCTAGATTTGGTTGGCTTCAACTTAATTTATTTACTAACATGTCAAGTTCAATAGATCATTATTGCTTGTAAGTTGCTCATGGGTCTAAATAATTTTAAAAGTATAAATTATAAACTAAAATTATTCATTAAAAACTAAAAATAAATTATTTACTAAACAAAGTATAAATATCAAACTAGTAATATATTAAAATTATTAGTTTGTTCATAAACTGATTTTTGCATAATTGGAGCTCAATGTATTTATAAACGGATACTAACATGCGAACTTAAACGAAATCGAATTATGAGTAAGTCATAAACTATTCTGATCGTTTACTGCCATAATTTGAATCTACCAAGAAAATGAATATTACAGTCCGGCTTGTTTACTGCCATAATATGGATTTACCAAAAAAATGAATATCATGAAAAGAAAGGTAATTAACAATAAGCTTACCCATCGAAATATTCTGTAGATCTTAGCCCTTTCAAGTAAGAAACTTGTCTAAGAGAATTCCGCCATCTATCCACCCTGCCAATATCCAATTGTTATATCATGGACCTCTGTTTATATTGCATTATGGACTAGGGATCCTAACACTAACACTTGTGAGAAAAATTAAAAAAATACGCTTTTATTTTCTTTCATTAAGGAGATGCGGACTGAAGCGCCAAAGACTGCAGAAAGCAAGAAAGAGTCCATGCCATTTAGCGTTTGTCGTTTTTATACAATTGATATATATAGTAGTTTTTTTTTTTTGAAAGGATATATATAGTAGTTAAACCTTGTAAATTAGATTGTCCACTGTACCTGTTAATGTAGTTCTCTAAATTTTCATATTTTCTGTTTACTTAAAAAAATAATGAAAATTAATATTAAATAGATTATTAATTAATATTATTAATTTAATATATTAATATTAAATGCAAATATAAATTTATAAAATAAAAATAAAAATAAATATTAAATAATTTATGATCATTATTTAACTAGTATAATTCATTAGATAAAACATGTAAATTCATTATTTAAAATAATGAAGGTTCATTAAGAATTTAATTATTTTTTTAATTACTAAAATCATTAGATAAAAAATTATTTTCCTTTTTATTTTATTAATTACAATAGTTGAATTTAATTTTTTATTTATGATGTTAGTCAAAATAAAATTATTTAATTTTTTATTTTTTAATTATAATAAATAGAGTTTTACTTGTATTTTAATTTTAGTTAAATATTGTAGGTGTATTATATAAATAATGTGGGTTCATAAGATAAAACAAGTAGATTCATTAGATAGAAAACTAAACAAATAAATTTCACAAACAATGTATTAAAGTTATGATGAACCTCCAATTAATAATAAATGAATCTCTATATTACAACCAATGAACTTATATATACATTTTAATTATATACACAAATTAATAAACTGAAGTTATAACTAATTAAGAACGATGATAGCTATTAGTTTTCAGAACTTAAACACATCAAATTAGAAACTCTATGATTTATCTAATCCTGTTTGCCTTAGTCTTTATGTGTGTCAATGCTTATGCAAAGCAAAATGCCTTTTTAATTATAGTAATACTTACTGGATAAGAAGTTCATAGAAATCGCATGAATTTTCAGTTGCAAATGATGATTGGCCCATCATATGGCATTCCCAAATTCTGAGTGGAGCTAAAAATTGGAAAAAAATCCAACTAAGCAGATGTACAGTTCTTGTTGAAAGATTTCAAATAAATAAATAAATATATATATATATATATATATCAATTACTATTATTAATTTAATATATTAATATTAAATAAATATTAATATTAATAGTAATAGTAATAGTAATAGTAATAGTAATAGTAATATTATAAATTAATATTAATATTAAAAATAAAAATTATAAATATAAATTTAATAAAAATTAATAATAAATAATGCATGTTTATTACTTAATTAGTATAAGTTCATTAGATAAAATATATAGGTTCATTCTTATTTGTCTAAAGATTTATTAGTATTTGTCTACAACTTTATTAGTTTATGAATAAAAATTCTTTAGTATTTATCTATATATTCATTAATATCTGCCTACAGATTCATTAGTATCATGAATATATATGTTACCATAATAAATACGTTAAGATTTTTTTTTTTTTTTTGAGATAACATTAAGCTTATCTTCAACAAACATGTTTAACAACTATATATATAACAACCATAGTAAAAAAATAATATTCAATCATGATTAACAACTTATCTTTATTTAAACGGAGAAGTGAAATTAATAGAGCGAAGAGAAACGAAAAAAATAATAGATGATCAATTTCTGGTCTACTGAAAGCCATGCCCATGCCATGAATTTTAGTTTCATGCATTTCTATTCATCTATTATTTTTATTCATTAAAAAATTATTTAATTTTTTATTTTTTAATTATAATAAATGGACTTTTATTTTATATTTTTATTTTTTATTCTAATTATTTTTTTAAAAAAATTAATAGAAATGAAAAAAGTTTAATGTTGGTCAATAAACTTTTACTTGTATTTTTATTTTAGTTAAATAATATAGATTTATTATTTAAATAATGTAAATTCATAAGATAAAATATATATATTCATGACTTAAATAATGCAAGTTCATTAATTTTCACCTGCAGATTTATTGATATTTATTTGTAACTTTATTGATAATCACCTGCAGATTTATTAATATTTTTCTTTCACTCTTATTTTTTATTTTTAATATCATTTTATAGCTTGTTGTCCTCGAAATCTAAAGTCCTAACCCTTGTTAATTTATTAAAACCCACATGAATTTTTCAAAGTTTTGTCCCTAGAATTCTTTATTCCAAAATAGTTATGTTCGATAAAAACCGCTGGAGCAAAAAAAAAAAAAATTTACACAAACCTTTTGTCCTCGCTCAATGAACTTAACAGCAAAAAGTTCTTTAATCCATCTATCTCTAGCAAGCTTTGCCACCCAAAATTCCCAGACCCAATATTTTTTACAATCTCATACCCCTCCATAACTACTAAGCAATACAAGAAAAGCTTTAACCATTTTCTTTGTTTCTCTGGACCATTGAATTTAGGTAGATCGTTATAGAATTACAATTAATGGCTGTACATTGTAAATTAGTTAATTAATATATTTTTATTTTTATTTTTTTATTTTGTATCTTAAAATAATAAATTATTAAAATTAGTTAATTAACATATTTTTATTTTTATTTATTTTGTATTTTAAAATAATAAAAGTTGTAATGAACGTAGTGCACAACTTGTATTAAACTAATAGTTTATTGTTAATGAATTTGTACACAAGTAGTAATGAAACCATAGTTCATTGTTAATAAACTTGTGTACAAGTAGTGATGTCATTATTCGTGAGCCAGTAGGTAAATACTAATGAATATACAGTTTATTCATAATGAACATGCATTATTTAAGTAATGAACATACATGATTTATCTAATGAAATTATACTAATTAAGTAATAAACATGCATTAATTAATATTAGTTTTTATTTATATTTCTATTTAATAAATTTATATTTATATTTATATTTAATATTAATTATTTCTATTTAATATTAATATTAAGTTTATAATATTAATATTAATTAATAATCAATTTAATATTAATATATTAATATTAATTTTTATTCATGATGATTGATTGCTATCATCTTTCACAAATTATCAACATAAATTTCCAAACAAAGACTTCTTTGTATCACATAACACAGACACAAAAAAATATAAACTATATCAGCAGGTTAGCACATAAAGCATCGTAAATAGTTAAACATCTTAAGTTGTTTAACATATAAATCCATTGTTCATAAACCAGCATAATTATATGAAAGTCTCCATAAAAGTTCAAGAGGGGGTATCCAATTATATCAATGATCAACAATGCCAGTCAAGCAAAAAAGATTTTGTTGAAAACAAATAATCACTTTGGCTGACATCCAATTAATTTTTATTATATTATTATTAATTTTTATTTAATATTAACATATTAAATTAATAATATTGTTAAGTAATGAACTTATTATTAATTTGATTAACCTATAGAAAAATACTAATGAACTTCTAGGCAAAATACTAATGAAATTATGGGAAAATATTAATGAACCTACAGGTCATTCATAGTGAACCAACATTATTTAAGTAATGAACCTATATATTTATCTAATGAATGTATACTAGTTAAGTAATGAAACTGCATTATTTAATATTAACTTTTATTTATATTTCTATTTAATAAATTTATATTTATATTTCATATTAATTATTTCTATTTAATATTAATTTTATAATATTAATATTAATTTTTATTCAATATTAATATATTAAATTAATAATCTATTTAATATTAATATATTAATATTAATTTTTATCTAACCAACAAGAAATGATTGGAGAAGATGATACTAAAATTAATTAAATGGTATGGATTAAACTAAAATTTAACATATTAAAATTAATAAAATGGTACGAATTAAACTAAAATTTAATATATTAAAATTAATAAAATAATATGAATTAATTTAATATATTAAAATTAATAAAATGGTATGAATTAATTTAATATATTAAATTAATAATATTAATTAAATGGTATGAATTAAACTAAAATTTCTCTTTTATTCCGTTATGGTGTTATGTCCTGCAAGATATATTCTCTACATATGGACATTTTGGGTATTAAAAAATATATAATTATGTAATATCATTGCATATGGTACTCTGTTACTCTGTTACTTTTTAAAATATTGCTCTTAATGTCATTTAATATGTGGTAGCTTAAGAGACGTGAGGAGATGAGATTTATGGTTTACACATGTGATTGGACCCCTAGTCCATATTACAATATAGAGAGGGGTACATGATATAATTTGCCGCAAATATCATCCTTAAAACGTTCTTGGTGCTTCAAAAATGCATCTCTAAAGCTTCCTGTTTGTTGCTCAACATCAGATGGATTTATGTCTTAAAACACAGGCCTAACTTTATGACCCTTTTTCTGTCTACACTCCAGGGAATGCACCAACTCATCTAAACACCACGTAGATGCAGCATACCCCTTAGATAGCACCACTATTGACAACCTTGACTCTTCAATTGCCTCAACGCATTCTGCTCCAATTTCTTTACCCTCTTCTATATCATTTTCATCTCTAAAAGTGCGAACTCCAGCACGAACTAGAGCACTGTAGAGATGGTCAGTGAAACCTTTACGAGTGTCTACACCTCTAAAACTTAAGGACACATCATGTTTGAAAGAAAACTTTTCCATGAAGAATTAGGATTTCAGAATTCATTGTCCTGTGGAGATTTTAAATAAATATTCTATTGTAACAACAAATTTGAAAGGGTCCATACAAGGAGATTCTCTATCCCTTTATCTAAGTGTGATTATTATTATTATTATAAATGCATAGTTTCATAACGAAACTTTAAATAATAAACTTTTGATACTATTTAATTTTTTATTTTTTATTTAACTTTTAAATTTTTATTTCCAACCTATTTAACTCTTATAATACAAAAATTGATCGTATTTTTATAAACAAATCCTAATATGAACATTAAAAAAAACTTAT
>CATIWM010455759.1:0-28125 GCA_949671775.1 Mallotus repandus
TTTTTTTTTCCTTTTAATTTCAGTGATCAAGTAGATTCTTTTAGATCGATATTGAGCACTATATATCTTCATCATCACCTCAATTTTCTTATGCAGAATGTCAGTTCGGGAAATTCGGAAAATATTAAGGGAGAGGGCAGCTTCTTTAATTTCAGCATTCCATTAGATGATAAATCTATTACAGCATTGATTTAAGAGGATGAATTTAAATCTGCTATTGAACCTAAGCAAATCGCAGGACAAGAAGCTGAAAGGGCCTAATATGTTGTGGAGAAAGCTGAGAATGATAAGAGCAGTGTTATCATCAAAGCATGTATTTTTTTTTAATTAATAGGAGGTCAAATAATCTGAGCACAATAGTAGAATATGACACAACTCTTCTCTTTTAATTAGATAAAAATTAATTTTATAAATTAACGGCAGCAAAATTTAAATCTTACGTCAATCTCATAATGCTTTTAAAGAGAAGTGACTATTATGCCACTCTTCACTTGAAGTATAGTTGCATTCATTGAACTAAAATTCTGTTATTTCCTTACGTATGGGACAGGCCAAGAGTGAATTGGGCGAGCTATTTCTAGGAATCCATCATTTATTACCCTCACAAAATTGATGCTGCAAGAAAGATAGCAAAGGTTATGTCAAATCCTTCCTTTGAATGCTAATGATCTTTTGCTGAACCTTCAGACTATGGACTTGAAGAAGTGAGTCATGCCCATAAAAAAATATTTAGAATGATGACATTCTTCCAGTGGTTCAGGGCTAAATTAATGTTGTTTCTAGTTTGAAATTATTTGTTTAAACTTCTTTGGAATCTTATACAACTTTGATTTTTAAGACTTCAGAATCGAAAGGGTCTCTCACCTTTTTTGTATTTGATACTTCCGGTATCCGGTAGTTACAAGGATTTCGACTATTTCGAAGTCAAGTTAGATAGACCCACAAAGAGGCAAAACTCTCCCAGCATTTATTTTTTCGTACATAAGACTCGAACCTGAAACTTTACTAAGGAAATTCAAACTGCTTACCACTTGAACCAACAAATGTTGGTAAAGGGCCTCTCACCTTTGAATGAGAAGATTAATATTTCGTCTTGGTGTATATGTATGGAAATGAAATTGCCGCTAAATTTTTGCATTGGAATTTTACCATACTTCTTCAAATGAAGTTTAATTTGCAACCCATAAAGCTGAAATTATCTCTTTCTAGAGAATGATCGATCTCTACTTATTTTGTTTTGGTATTTAAGGCGTATCTTGGTACTAGCATGGCATAATTGCCAAGTGTAAATATTAATTACTACGACCATGCATGTTTTGAAGGATAAGTAGTGCTGGTATGTCAGCATAAGATTCTCTTGTAAACTTTCCAATTTCTACAAAGATCTTTAGGTGCTCTGGAAAACTTAAATGGGACCAATGCAGCATCTACTTTGTTGAAAAATGCGGCTCGATATAATGCAAACTTGACAATGGGAACTTGGAAAATTTACTGAAAATGTGACAAGCGTTGCAATCGTGTGTTCTATGCGTGTTTACGAGTAAGAATATGTTTTGGCAAAAAGCTCAAGAAAGAATACACGATGACACTATTTATTTTACATTCGAATGGAAGTTTAAAATGTAATAGGACGCGATATGAATAATATTATCACGGCTTGTAATATTTACTATTTAGTCTTCTGCATTTTGGCGAAATCAAGTAAAAAAAAATTATAAAAATAAATGTATATTTTTAATTTCTATATTTTATTTTCTTTCTTCAACTACATATCATGCTAGACAACATGTGTCATTATGCTTTGAATTCTATCTTGTGAACTTGAGTTTTCTTAAATCACTGCCAAAGCCATTAAAATTATTATTATGTTTTCAAAACATGTTTCTGAGAAATTGGCATATGAGCAAAAGGGCCTAGGGCATTTTTTATTCTATGAGTCCTAGGGTCAAAAATTATGGGCAGCAGAAAATCTTGATGATATCCAAATTAAAGTAGCAAAAATTCTTAGTATTCAACTTAAAAAACAATGCTTACCAGCTAGGGATCCTTAACGGACCACAGAAATAATTGGTTTGTCTGTTCTCAACTTTAAATATATATTTTTTTCATTTAAATGTAAATTTTCTTAACATTAATTATTTATCTTTTAACTAAATCTAACATAAAAATATATATAATATAAAAGAGTATTCAAAAAAGTAAATGCCAATGATGGATACTAAAATTTTTATGTACTGCCATATGCTTTATCTTTTCCTGTTTATTTTGGGATTTAGGTATGAATTTGAATTGATGGATCAGCAAACTAAACAAGATTGGAAATGGAGATTTATACCTAGTCTGTTGGTTTGTGTTGGGGTCAAAAGAGTTGAGGAGACTGGGGAACCAGATTTTAGTCGAACAAGCTAGCTTATCTTGCAATAATTAAAAAAATATACATATTATTTAAGTTGAATCATGCCAAATCAAATTAATTAGAGTTCAGTAAATTTTAAATATTACGTATATTTATATACTAAGATAATGATTATTCTAAGAACAATATAAATGCATTATGTACCAAAAAAATTGTAAGCTGCTTAACTAAATACCACATTCCGAAATTCTTTTGAGCAATGATTTATTCTACAAAAAGTAGTGCGCATGCTCATATATGCAAGTGTAGGGTAATTTTATCACAATCTATATATATATTTGAAATTTAATAAAAATATTTTAATTTAATAAATTGGATACAATTCCATCACAATTTAACTTTAGTCAAAATTAATATAAAAATTGGGTCAAAAAAATTGATATAAAAAAAATAAACATGTAATCACTTCGAAAATAAGTCATCTCAAATATTATATATGTAGTCTAATAATCCCAACTAATATTGATTTAGAGTTATAAATAATTGATAAAATTATAATATTTTTTTATTGAATTTCAAAAATAAAAATTAATTTATAAAATATGGTAAACATTGTATTTTTCAGTATCAATATCCTTTGAAACATGCATACAAATCATCCATTCATTTTTTATAGCCTACAATTTTCTCTTTCTTTTTTGCGCGCGCCTCACATGAATAGAGAGATTCATATATGGAATCTACACATCAAAAGTCCTTTTCTTTCTTCTTTTTTTTTCTTCTTGCTTTTTCTTTCCTTTCTTTCTAATAAAATTGTTTTTGGACGTGGAAATGTTAATTAATTAATCTTTTAATCAATTTAATTAGAAATATTGAGTCGTTCTTTACTACGTTCCAGACCAGCCGACCAACCTCAAATTTCAAAGTAAACCCTCTTAACTTTGTAATAGTCTATCGTACGTATTTCTAGTAACTTTCCTTATTTTTCTCGTAATCATATTCAAAATAGTTTTTTCATTGTCTTTCGTCGTCTATTGGTTATATTTCAAAGTAAACTGCATGACCATCTCTTTGTACCATGCATCGACAACAATCTACTTGAATTAATATATTAAACCAGTATATTCCTTTTATCCCAAACTTATAAATTTATTAGTGAATTTAAAAAATTAATTATTTTTCTAAAAAATGCCCTATTAATTATCGACAACAGATTAAAAAACTAAGCTTGTAATTTTTTTTTAAAAAAAGGTCTATAATTTCATCATTGTTTAGGTCAGCAAAATTGAACAAATGTCCCACATGTTTAAAATGATACTGCTGCATTTATAATCATCAATGTTATAACAAACCTCACACTCTTCCAATTAATAATGAGACCGCAATTAGCTAGAAAATGAAATCTCTTTTTTCTTAAAGAACTTCTTATATATATATATATATATATATATTTGTCTCCTGCTATACTTTTTAATTCGAGAAAATAAAAAATTCACATATTATCAGCTATTAATCTATACTACTAAATAAATTTTAAATTATATATATATTGAAAAATTTTGATTAACTTGGTTAATTCAATTTTAAATCAAATTTTTAATTTTTAAAAAATACAAACTGAAGAGAATGAATTAAAGTGTAGTTTTTTTTTTTTGTCAAGAATTAAAGTGTAGAGTCTATGAATGAAAATAGTTATACTTTAGTAGGCTTGGTCCAATTATAACTAAAATGATTAAAATTAGTCACTTGATAGTTAGCCCTTATTCTTTATGTATCTTTTGATTATTTAATATATTTTAAACGTGAAATCTAACAGCAAATGTATTATGCCTTTCCTAATTCGACTCTTAACTCGATTTGTTCCGACCCACACCTCCTTATGGTACGATTACTCACGTTACAACTTTATCATTAAATGTCAAAAAGAGGGTACCTAAAATTAAGTACAATGTACAATATTTTTCTTGTTCTTGTGCAATAGAGTCTAAGTGTTACTAACTAACACACATCGATCGCTATCAAATTTTCATGGACATTTATGATGATTGAGATCGGAGGGGCCAAAAAAATGCTGCAACAATGTGTTGTGCGCGCACAAATTATATCTTGTTATCACCACAGATCATCAATTAATTATCATTAATTACTAATTAAAATCAACTTGTAATTGTACTCTAAATATTTATTTATTAACCAAAAAGTTCAATAGCGTGTGTGATGCGCATCTCCTCATCCAAATTTATTGTGGAGGGTGTCACATTTGTTCTTTTAAACCTATTGTTTTGTCTCTTTGTATTTTTGTTTTATAGTCTATTTGATAAATAATTATTTTATGGACACGGATGGAAAAATCATCAATAATGAATTTATGGTGAAAGTTATTTGTTTTAAAAGCTATATTTTGTAATTTTTTAAATATTTTCTTCATTTGATTGGATAAAACAATAAAAATTTCATATTTTTAATAACTTTTGGTTTTTTTTTTTTTGAAGAAATTGCAATCATGTATTTAAACAGCAGAGTAAATTTTGGTTGAATAATAAATGCCTATTTAAGTTTAGATTAATAAGCACTTCTATCCAGCTAAAGGAGTTCCATGGAAAATTCAAGCATTAATAGCAGATATAGCTGCTTTAACTTTACATGAACATCAGTTTGTTTTCAAGCATGTAAATAGATCTGCTAACAAGGCAGCAGACTAGATCTCAAAGAATGCTTTAGACCTCACATGTAATAACCCTACTTGGATATGTAATCCTGCTTTTGACTTAGTTGCTATTTTGTATTCTGAAGCCCAGGGGCATTCCAATCAATAAAATCTTTTGTTGCAAAAAAAAAAAAAAAAAATTCAACTGAATACTAAATTATTAGTGTCACAAAAAAATATACTAAATTATTACACATAATAATTGAAAGAAACAGAAAAAAAAATTAAATTAGTTTTGAGTGTTAAATGAGATTAAAAGTTAATAGCAATCTTTAATAAAAAAATATTAATATGGCAGCAACATTTATAACTATTACTGGGTGTAAAAAAGTTTGAAATTCTTTAAATAAGATTTTGAATCTTATATAAAAAAAAAATTATGTTGAAAGAACTAATTTTTTTTTTCATGGGTTCACTAGACTTAAACTTTTGATTAAACGAAGATGTTGCAGCTATCAAACTTTTTAAGCACCACAAGCTGTATATATATAATGAGAAAAAAAAAAGGGAAAATGGCCACTAAAAACCAATATCAGTGTAATTGTTCTATGTGGATCCCGGGAACATCAGACGTATAACACGTGGACGAAAAAGACAGGACGAGGAAGATAGAATAGAAAGAGAAGCCACGGTGGCAAAATCAGACGCATTATCCAACCTACATGTGGCAAAAATCAATATGAGACAATGATGTGGGTACAGATATGGATTAACATTAAATTTATCGTAAATCCCACCAATACATTGCTATTATTGGATCACATGCAATATATATATATATATATATTGCAAATAATTAAATTCATATAAACAAATACAATTATATGTTCTATCAAAAAAAAATTCATTCATAAATTATTAGAATAACATAATTTAAATTATATAAGAAATCATTATTTTTTAATAAATTTTTTATTAATAGAGAATTTTTTTTATTTCTGGATATATATCAAATTCAAAAAAATAGTATATGACAACAGATATTTATATGAGTATAATTGAAAACTTTTTTTTTAAATTTGAAACATTTAATTTAAATAAATGTTATTTTTTATTTCAACAATTGGTATTAAAAGTTTATTAAACTCTAATTAATTTATTTTAATTTAAATATAATTATAAAAATAATAAATATTTTTCAACAATTAATTTAATATAATTATATTTATAATAATTTAAATTTAAAATATTAATTAAAGAAAAACAGTTTTTATTATCTGATCATAATTGTAGTTGATATTTTTATATCATTTATTGATGTGTAAAATATATTGTATTTTTACTTTAAGTTAGATGGCAGCACGTGTAATTCAATTTTATTTTGTTTTTTATTATTGACATGTACATGCCGCACCGTCGGTCCAAGAACGGCTTTTCTTCAACCATTTTTGTCTACATTTGGTGTTAGAGAACTACGAAGCTTCTTCTCTTTTGATAGTTTTCTTTGCGTAAATTCGTTGTAATTCTTCAAAATGTGATTCTTTAATTATGAGGTTTTTTTTCCTTAAATTAATAGTTACTAAATTTTAATTAATTTCATTTAATTTAAATAAAATTAATAAATTAATAAATATATTTTAACAATTAACTTAATATAATTAAATATTATAACTTAAATTTAAAATTTTATTTAATGAAAACGGTTCCTACCAATTTATGGGTATTTTTTAATGTCAATGAGTACTCAATTTAAAAAATGCGTAGACGAATTTTAATGGCACGGGTTATTGTTAAATTTTTTGACAAAATTATCAATCTCATATTGTTTAGTTATTAAGAGGAAGGAAAAATTTTTGGTTATAAATAGACTACTCCCCTCCTTTAGTTAATCATTCCAAAATTGTCATCTCCTATATATTGACAATTAATTTTTTCTCTATCTTTTGTAATATTTTTTTAATTAGTGAAATATTATTTTAGTAGTGTCTGAGGAGGTAGGCATAATTGGCCGAATCTTATTAAATTTTGATGTTCTCTTTTATGTCTATTTAATAGCTATGGTCAGATATAATTGTTGTTAATTATTGTGCTATTAAAATTACTTATCTTGATAGATTTTATCTACGGAGAGTAGTTTTTAAGGAGGCATTGTGACTCACCACTCTTTTATGAAAATTTATCTTGGGGTGATTTTTAGTATAATTATTTTCACTCTAATCACTTGTACAATAATTTTTGAGATAAATTTATTATTGATAAAAATTAACCCAAATTTTATAACAGTCATTACTCTAGATAATGGCTTCATTAATTAAAGCCTTGAATTCTCCAATATGTATTGTTTGGTATCAAGAAAATGATGCTGTTTCGTCCTTTGAAAAATGGGCCAATATCTAAAAAATATAATTACCTTCGTATCAAGAAAGTGATGTTGGAACTATATTTTTCATGTTTTATTAAAACTACAACAAGTTTAATTTTTGTATTCAATGAGTCAAATTAAGAAGTTCTTAAAAGTGTGTTTAAATGAAAATATTTAATTTTAAATATAAAAAATTTATATAACATATAATTATATGTTATTTTAATTTTATATTAAATAAATTTTATTATAAATTCGTTTCAAATTTTTATAGATATGAATTCATATAGTTTCTAAAATAGAAATTTAATTGAAATTCAAATCTATATTCAAATTTTTTTACCCAAACATAATATAAGGTAATTCCTTTATAGTTTTAAACTAAGAGGAGATATGCATTTGTTCATCCTTAATTATTAAGTAATTACTACCGTGAAATTTGATTTGGTGGCCAGCCATATGGTATATAATTGAGGAAAGGACTTAGTTCGAGACCCCGATTTCCTAAGAGTAAAAATAGCTATTTGTTTTTTCTTTGAGAGAAAAAGTCTTTTTGATAGTTTGGCATTACTTCAAACTTTTTTTTTTATTTACACTAACACACGGGATCAGAAATATCAATAAAGTACTTTAAATTCAAAAAGAATATCCAACCCTTATAACCTCTTTGCTAGTATATAACTTCTAGCCATTTGCATAGAATTTGTTCACCATCTACCTTTTTAAAAAAGATAATCAATATTGTCCTTTTCTAATTAATAATTATTTATTTATTTTACATGGAAATTGCATGAGAAAAATCTAATTAGTTAAATGAAATTATTAATTATTTATCAATAATTATTGAAATCATCATATATAATCGTAATTAATTGTTAAAAATATTTTTTACTACTTTTATAATTTTTTTAAATTAATTTAATCAGTTAAAATTCAATAAAATTTTAATAATAATGATTTAAATAAAAAAATTAATTTTTTTATTATTTTTTGGCGGCATATATACGTACAATTGCAGAGTGAATGGTCCTAAACAGTGAGATGTAGCAGCTAGGAATTCGTCCACCAAGCGGTGACGTTAAACCACGTCACCCACAGTCCCTGTGACGTAAAGTAATGCGTAACTGCAGTTGACGTTAGAGTCTTCCCTTTCCACCTCTATTAAAATCCCATACCCTCAAATGAATCTTCCCCCTCCCTATTTTTTTTTTTCCATCCTGAAAAAAAAATTCAACATTTGCAACAATTCAGATTCCATTTTATAATGCAAGAAGCGATTCCTTTCAGAACATACATCCCGGCCACGGCCATCAGCGGCAGCAACCGGCAGTTTCCAGCAGGAGACGGTGGTGGAGGATTGCTAGTACAAGCCAATGGAGAAAATTATGTACAGAAACTAGTGCTAGAGAATTCTGTTATTGTATTTGGCAAACGTGGATGCTGCATGTGCCATGTGGTGAAGAGGCTGTTGTTAGGGTTAGGTGTTAACCCTGCCGTGTTTGAAGTAGATGAGAAGGAGGAAGCTGCTGTGATCGATGAATTATCGACAATAAATGGTAGCAGCAGCGGTGGAGAAAGAGAAGACGGTGGTCATGAAGTGCAGTTTCCGGTTGTTTTTGTAGGAGGAAAGTTGTTTGGTGGACTAGAAAGAGTTATGGCTACTCATATTTCCGGTGAGTTGGTGCCTATCTTGAAAGATGCCGGAGCTTTGTGGCTATGACTGGTTTTTTTAAAATTTTTTGTCGTTTTTGTCAATTTAAAATTCTGTTATTTCGAATTGTTGTTTTGTGGGTCGTTCCTCTCAAGAAAAATCTTGAGGGACATACAGGATTTTACCATCTGTTCTTCAAGATTAAGAATTTAGATGAGCTTATAGCTATTTTACTTCGGATCTTGATGTATATATTAGTATTATTATGCAACTTTGGATCGACCATTAATGATGTTGATGATGTCTGTTTTTGTTCCTTCAAATGAAGCCACTTTAATGTTTTTTCTTCTGATCTTTAAATTCATATGATGTTCAATACGCTAGGAAATCGATATGTTGGTGGGAAGTCAGATTTTCTTGAAAAATTAATCTTTGAATTACTGTATTTTCAGAAAAAAAAAAATATATCTGTGGATTATTGCAGGCTATTTTTAATTTCTCTTCTCCAATGAAAATGAGACAAATTCAAGAGCATGTTTTTTTAACGGCCTCAGGAACAGAACCGCCGACCACAATTATTGGCGACGAAGCACATGTGTTTTTAATTTTTTGGAAAAAATTGTTTACTTTTCATTTTTTTAATTACTGATACATGAATAATACCAATAGAATAATTCATATTACATATTTTTATTCAAAAACTATTGTTTTAAATAGAATTTTTATATTTATTTGTCAATAAAATAAAATTATAGTTAATAGATTACTTTCAATTCTTTAGAACATTTTTTTTGTCTAATTTATATATTTGTAACGATTTCTGCAAGCTTAATTATAGAATCTATAAGAATAAAATTCATCCTCAAAATTAACTTAATTTTTCTTTTCTTAGTCTATGGTAATTCAAAATAAAATTATTTTATCAGTAATTGTTAAATCAGATGATAAATAGCTATTTTTTTAAATAACATTTTAAGTTTGAATTATAATCTTTATAACTATATTAAATTAATTATCACGTAAATGTTATTATTTTTATAATTTTATCAGAATCAATTAGTTAGAATTTATTTCCTTTGTTTTTAAATAATTATCGTTTTAAAAATCTAATTTTATTTCTAAATAATTGTCATTTTAAGTTACCAATACATATTAATTACTTTTTTTTATTTCACCCTTATTTAATATAGGAGAATTAATTGAATAAATATTTACTCATTTTGAAACTCTATATAAAATTAATAATTATTATAAGGGTAGTATAATATTTTATACATATATTAAATACATTTTTAATCTACGTGAAGAAAATTTGAACAATAATTATTTAAAAATAGAGGGAGTAATAAATTTTAAATATTAATATTTTTTTATCATTACTACCAGAGAGAAAAAATAAAATAAAAAAAATCTAACTTTACTCAATGTAGACATTGTTTTTGGTACTTGAACTATATCAAAATGTAAATGTTTTAGGTTTATCTCCAAGCTGATCAATTCGTGAGAAAAAAAAAAAAACAAATATTTAGTCAACCATACTACAGTAACCGAACAGTAATGCAAAACAAGTAGTTGATTGATTAAGACAAAATTTTAGTGACAACATACGTGTAGTTAGATCACCATGGTGATGCAAGTGTATGGGACAGCCCATGCCGCAAGGTATCCCAAATTTGATTACATAAAACAACAGGTATATGGTCTGGAGATTATCTTGACATTTAACGACCATTACATGTAGAATATATGCATATGGTGGGCCACAAAAAATAATACATATATAAAATACTTATTGCAGGTAGTTAGATCAGTGCTCGTGATAAATATTAAAAATAATTTTTTATTTAATTTTTTTATCTTTTTAATATTTATGACGTCCTAAACAGTAACATCTATTGTTATTATTATTATTATATAGTCACTGCGCGCATCACTTAGTGGAGTTTGAAAATTTTATTCACAATTGTCTCCACTATCTTAATAGAAGGTCAACTTATTTGAGTTCAATTTGTTCATCATCTATCCAATGCTTAAATTCTTCTTTTTCCCCCCAATTTTTGGCCAAGTAATCAAGAGCCTTGGCGGAAAGCATGATTTACTATACATGTCACTCGATTAATTGCTAATTTCAGGAGAAGTTATGGCTTCATTATCTTTTAATTAACCAAACATATTTTCACAAATAATTAAAATAAAAAATGTCTGATCGATATTGACATATTGTCTTGTTTATTAAAGTAGTTGATTAATCCATACGTCAATGCAATGGCAAAATTGGATTTTTATAAAGGGATGATGTAAATGTTATTTTTAATTCAAGAATTATAAAATATAAATATAGATAATTCATTTTTTTGGAGTACCAAAATAAAACTATAAAAAATTTTAAAGGGAATTAATACTCGTTAAAATTAAAGTTTGATAATGTGATATTTCAAGTTCGAATCATAATATATGTACTTATATTGAAATTTTTTAAATATTTTTATAATTTTATTTGAATTAAATAAAATTATTTAAAATTTATTAAATTTTAAATATTAATAATTTTAAAGAAAAATATATATGAAGAGGGAATTGACACTTCTAACATGTAAGGACGGCTATGGCGGCCTCTAGCATTCTAGCTCAATCACTAATCTAGTATAAACAATTAATTTAACTTCACTAATAGCAATTCTACTAAAATTTATACATTTTGATCCGAATTATACATTTCTTAACCTTAAGAATAAAAAAATATTTGAATTTCATAAGTTTCATCATGATATGATGCATAACAATAACATATACCCTACCCATTTGCCGCAACAACTACAAAGGTGTCAATTGTCACTCCTTCAATCCATGTGATGCCAGAAAATGGAACCTTAACGAAAGATTATTACAAAACATAAACACGTGTGTTATCCAGAATTAACTTCTCCTGATCCATTATTATCACTCAATAAACTATAAAATTAATAGATAATTGCACCCATCTATATATAATCATCATATAAAGTTCAATTATTTGAGAGATCGAAGGGACCGCCCACTAAATTGACCATAAAAAGTGCCTTACATATCTCATTTGTTTAACTAGGACCCAAATTACATTAATCTCTATTAATTTGTTACATTAATTTCATTGGACAGACCTCATCCTTTGAGGTTTTTAATTTATGATTTTTCCTATCAAAAGCAAAGTTATGCAAAAACTAATTAAATAAAATTAGTTAAGCACTAATAATTTATGATTTTTCCTATCAAAAGCAAAGTTATGGAAAAAAAAATTAAATAAAATTAGTTAAGCACTAATTGTCATTAATTAAAATAGTTTGATGATGATGATGATAATGATGACGCAAATTATTTCTAGTGTTTATAGAACCTTTTTTTTTTTTTTCTAGTATTGACTGTGCAGTTTTTTTCTCGGCTTTTTGTTGGAATGCTTTGCCAACCCCATTAACTAGACTTAGTTTGCCAACTGAACCAAAACTAGGAGGCCTTCTTAGTCAAAATTAGCTCTCAACCTTTACAAGGAACACGTAAACATCCAAAATTAGGTTTGTAGACTTTTTAGCCTCGTGTTCGTGTTCAATTCTACTTGTTCAAATTTGATCTCAATTATTTATTGTATATCATGGAAATTGTAGGATTAGTTAATATCAGAAAACAATGATAATGATCGTGACTGCCCTTAATTTAGAAAATAGGTTTTAGAACCATGACCATGAGCTATATATGAATGACGCAATTTAGGTTAGTATAAGAATTGATCACTTTTTTTTTTTAGAGTTATTGTTGATGAAAATGAATGTTAACCATCGAATAATTGCTATTTTTTTAATTAATAGAGATGTTGATTTAAGCATTGATGGACTACGTAATAGAATGACAAATTTTCCATTATCTTTGAAGAGAAATGATCATTTAACTATTTCATTAGTTTTTTTTTTTTTATATCAGTATCGTTGGTTAGTTCCTCATAAGATCACGACTGTTAGTTTGTTAGTTGTTAGCGGAAGGAAATTTTTTTTAATTACTTCAAATTTGGCAAAGTTAGGATTTGAACGGACCTCCACCTAAGCCATTCAGACTAGGTCTCCTCGACATTCATTAGCTTGAATAATTGCTTATTAATATTAGATAATAGTTTGAATTTTAATTCTTTGAAAAATAATTTGTAAATTATTTACATTTTTCAAAAATAAAAAAAATGATAGACATATATATGGCTCTTATCAAAGAAGGACATTATATTGGATCTTTGATAGATCAAATGCTCTTTAAGCCCTGTGGCTTAAACCACCTTGGATTAGGCCAAGCATGGTTAAAAATTAAGATAATTTTCCTTTCATTAAAAATGTAAACTCAATCAGCATCTCTTGGTTGACCTGAGTTACACTCCAAGTTATTTTTATTATTTATAATTAAAAATAAAAATTTAATATTTGTTAATTCAAATGGTAAGTAATTTAGATTCTTTTAAATAAGATTTTGAATTTAAATCTTATATATGCAAAAAATAAATGTTAGAAAATTTTATTTTTTTTACATTGTTGAGAGTAATTTTACATATATCTTAGAGTTGAATTTTAATGAATTTTGAATAAATGGTTAGTAATAATTGGGAAGAATTTGGATTTAATTAAATATTTGTTTAAAGTTGGACTTTCATTCTAGTTTCTTATTGATTTTGGTTTATTTGAGAATTTTTAATTGATATTAATAAGTGTTTCCCTTTTTTTGTAGGCAAATCCAAAAAAAACTTCAAAATAATCAAGAATTAATGTGACGTAAGTTATGTCATGGTACGCTTGTGCCCATGACCTGTTCTGGAAGCTGTATCAATGCAACAAGGTTTTAGACACGACATGATGGATACAGTGTCAGCAGCATGGCTTGGGACACAACATGATGGAAACTGTGTCATAGAATGAAGGATGTGACACCATATACAACATGCCATGATGGAAGTCATGTCAAGCAGAGAAAACTTCCTCTATGAGAATTCAAGTGCAAGTAGGTTTTTCTTAAGATCTAGCTTATGAAAGGGAATACAAGAGAGTTTTTTGGGGGATCCAACCCCTTCCAATTCCATTAGATTCACTTCCATTCATACTTTGAAAACACAAACAAACACTCAACCAAGATCGAAAAAGGAGTTGTGCAAGATTCAAGAGCAACAATCACTATTTCTTCTTCTTCATCTTTAACTCTTTTTATTATGTTTGTGTTCATCGTCACAACCATGCATGGCTAATTTATCTTTAGGGTTTGGATTTGCGTAGCTAGTCTATTACTTGTTTGGATTTTTATTTCCTTTCAATGAATTAATTTTCAGTCAATTTTATGCGTTGTGCTTAATGTCTTGTATTCAATTAAGGGCCTAATTGTTTGCATGTTTGTGGATAGATTAGAGACAACGAAAGTTGCATATTTTATTAACTCATAGACTCGTAAAACTTAGGAACCTCGATCATGAAAGTAAACAAATCCTTCAGGAAGTAATAAATCACTAAGGAACTTAATGAACCCTAGTTAATTGACGTGACCATGAAAATAGGTTTTAATTAGCTTTTGTATTCTTAGATGAACTCGAAAGAGACTCTAGATAATTTGAGTGATTTACCATTGACTGAATTAATGAATTGAACTGTGAAAAGATCATGTAATTCAAGTAATAGTTAGTAAAGCAAATCCGACCTCTAACTTTTTAATTATTGAATTTTAAAAGGAATTATTTCAACTTTAAGTTTTCTATTCTTGCTAGTTAATTTATTATTTCATTACAATTATTCGATTTATGTTAGATTGTGAAAATATAATTAGGGTTGATACTTGGCATCAATCCTCTCATGGGAACAATATTCATACTCACTTTTTACTACATGTTGCGAACCGTGCATTTGCAGAATTTGCCTAACATGTATTTACCCAGTTCGAACTCCAAATTAATTGAAACATTTTTAGTTATTAGATACAAAAAATATCATATGAAAAAAAATATATTCATAAATTACACAACAAAATTATAACATTTAGTATATTTTAAAATAGCGAAAATTTAATACTTCCCCCAATCTCCTTTTTAAGCTTGTAAAAAAAATAAATTGAAAATTTATGCTGCAAATTGAACGAGTATTAAATATTTTTTTGGGTTAATATATTAAATATTTAATAATGAAAAAAATAATCAAATATTTTAAGAAAATTAACAAAAAAAAAGGGGTTCCTAATATCCTTCTCTTGGGTCCATCATAAAAATCTATCCACAGATGAAGATTTTGCATATCTATCGAAGCCACCTTGATCTTGCCACCTAAGTCTTTAGCAGACATCATGTATATTTCCTGAAAGGAATATTTTAAACCTTGATCTTGCCACCTAAGTCTTTAGCAGACATCATGTATATTTCCTGAAAGGAATGTTTTTAACCTTGATCTTGCCATGACATGATATATATTGTTATATAGTAGCTTAACCTTTTATTTTGTATTATTTTTGTTTATAATTAATTATTTAGTATCCAATAGTCTGCTTGGATAAGTATCATGTAGAAATTAATTTGATGCAACTGCTAATTTCTACGTACGCAAGGAATACACGGAGGAAAACAATAATAATTAATATCCAATTTACAACATTAAACTTGTATTTTTGCTGTCCAAACTAATTTCAAACTTTGAATATGACTATTTTTTTTTCCTCTAACAGATCACTGGTATTGAAAAATTACCGAATTTTTTAACTAATTTGATTTGACCCGAATAAAATCATAATTACGGCAAAATTGAATATGACTATATCAGACATTGATATATTTTCACTCCCAGTCGATATGAGATGATTTTCTTTAAGATATACCTCCTCTCATGCAAGACATGTACCTAAGCCCGGCAGATACAAGTAGAATCCACGCTTGAAGCAGGCTTCATATATAGAACTGCACTCTGTGATCCTTTGACAAGTTTATAGTCAATTATAAGCTCAAAGTTCAAGGTTGTTTAGTCCTAGCTAGTCGTCCATCAACATAGCAGAGTATTAGCTATTTTGTGGAAAATTACAAAATCTTGAGTATGAAATTGGTTATATTAATTGTAACCAAAAACCTTGTGTTCAAATCACAACATTTATAAGGCTCTAATCCACCAAAATTTATAAAGCCGATCAAGATGAATTTGAAATAGATGGGCTTGCACCTTCCAAATTCAAGAGATTTAGCGTTAAATTGCCAGGAATTCAAATGTTACGTGACTCATAATGGTCTCAGCTTTTGCCAAGGTAAGTGGCAAATACTTCCATTAAGGTATTAAAGGTTATCAGTTTAATCTACGACAATGTATGCGGTGAAATTGCCTTACAAATATTAAAACAAAAAAAAAAAAATCATTTCAGCTTTCTGCAGAGGAAGACACAGTGAGTAAGTTGGCCTACAAATCGAGAATAGAGTCAGCTTTAATTAATATTTTGCATGCTATATTTTTCTGCAGCATTTGTGTAAGCTAACCATTATTTTTTGCTCCTTGTATGTAGAGGTAGTGAACAACAAAATAAAGAATTTGAGGAATTTTTTAAGTTAATTACCTGAATTGGGTCCTAAAAAGAAAGAGTCACCCAGGATTCAAGTCTCCAATGACCTTGGTGGTGGCACCAGTATATGTCAAAGAAATTGAATGGTTGTTTCACTTCCTGTCTCTTCTGTTGATGATCCCTACATGCATGTTGAACAATAGATATAGTAAACTATTTATTAAGCTATGGCGTAACTTGGGAAAATGAAAAAAAGAGGCATATTAAATAGAATAATAGCCTGTTGTCAGGCTGTTAAAATCATTTTCAACCAAACTCCAGTTATTGGCTGTTTGAACTATGTTTGATAAAAGATGTCTCTTTGGATCATTAGGATTCAAAGACATGGTCACTGTCAATGATCAAGAATCAAGAAGCCAGAACAGGGCATTTTCAAAACAGACAAATGAATTCAAATGAAGCTTTTCTACGCGGTTTCCTCTATAAACTGGAAAAAAGGGTTGATGAAATTAATTGGTTCCTCCATCAGTCAGTTTTTGTTTCTTGTCTCAGTTGACCACTCAAGAAAACAAAAACTTTAACACTGACAGTTGATGACAGAAACATTTTACTATCTTCTGAAAGTTCTGCTTAATGTCAACTATAGAGGCAGGGTATTCACCGGAGAGTCGTCCAAGAAGTTGCTAAGACAAGATAGATAGACCAATAGATATTTTTTTATCTGTTGTCATGTGTAAATTGTAATGCATTAAAATGTCATTCACCAACAAGAACAAGACAAGTACAGTACCAACACTCTAATGCATTGTGTATTTATTTATAAGTCACCATGCAGCCAATCAAGTACTAGGTTACGAGTACATTTATTCATGGATTTTGTTGTCAAGCACAAATCCAACAATAAATTAAGGAAAAAAAAAATACATCGGTGAACCCAAAGCTACTTATCTTACAGCCGCAAAGAATATATTAATGTCTTTCTTGAAATAAACTACATAAACATGCAATAAAGATATTCAGAAAGATCAAATTTGGATTTACTTGTATACATAAATTTGCACCAATGAGAGCATAGGATTGCCAACAGAAATACTTGAATAATAGGTAGGGGCAGCATACAACAGAAAACAGTAATATTGTAGCGCTTAGGTTATATCTCCAGGATGATTCGTTAATAAATACCAGAGATTGCTTCAGATATTTTCACTATCTGACAATGGCTAGAATTAACATGCCCGCTCTTACTCTCCCACCAGGGTTCAGGTTTCATCCTACTGATGAGGAGCTCATTAGTGATTATCTGAAGAAGAAAGTCTCGTCTGCTTCAAATCCAGAGCTCTCTATTATAGCAAATCTCAATATCTACAAGTTCAATCCATGGGAACTTCCTGGTAAGGCTCTGCGGTATGGCACAGGAGTGTTTTTGTAATGGATAAAGATTTATGTAGTGAGTAGCGACGCTACAGTGCATCACTACTCACTACATAATGATCAAAATGTCCCTTTTTTTCATTTTATTATTAAAAAAATTTTTACAAGTTACGAGTGTTTAAATTCTTATACGACTAGTTCATCCGTGCATAATTAGATTTTAAATTTAAAATCTTTTTTTTACAGACTACGAGTGTTTAAATCATTGCGCGACTATTTCACCTGTGTGTAAAGGTTTTAGATTTTGAAAAAATAATTTACAGATTACAAGTATTTAAATCCTTGCATGATGGGTTCATCCACGTGCAATTTAAGTTTTAGAGTTAAAAAAAAATTAATTAAATTTTCAAGGAAACAAAATAAAAAAATAAAAAAGATATTATGGTAATTTATTGCAATATTGCGACATGTATGATCACCCTTCTATAATATTAGTACTTGACCTTTTTTATTTATATATCATGTATTTTGTAACTTTAGAATGCAATTTTATCAATAAGAAAAATTGCTCCAGCCACTCGCTCATGAGGATATAGGCAAATTGTCGAATCTCATTAAATCTCTCCGTCTTTTTCTTCTCTATTCTCTTTACTCTTAATCTTTTATGTATTTTCGCAACAGCTCTCATCACTTGCACAACAAATTATGTTCTCATCTTTCTTGCAAGTACGCAGTTGTATATATATCTCTGAATCCCGGGCCAAACAACGAGGTTTAAAACTTAAAATTAGTTTGTGTCATTGTATGTTTTAGTTCAGGGGTTTTGGTTAGTGTGAACTGTTTTATATTTATTGTCATGATAGTTCAGATTGTATGTGTAGGCAAGGCCCTATTTGGGGAGAGTGAGTGGTTTTTCTTCAGTCCAAGAGACAGGAAGTATCCAAATGGTGCTAGACCCAATAGAACAGCTGCATCTGGTTACTGGAAAGCAACAGGAACTGATAAACCAATACTCACCTCTAACGGATCACAGTGTGTTGGGGTGAAGAAAGCTCTCGTGTTTTACAAAGGTCGAGCTCCAAAAGGTATAAAAACTGATTGGACGATGCTTGAGTACAGGCTTCTTGATGATACCCATCAGCTGCACAGGCTAATGGGATCAATGAGAGTAAGTAACCTCATTTGCTCATACAAATATTGTTTGTCTATGTGAGATGAAATTTTCTTGTTTAGCTATCGTCAGTAAGTAACTAGTACAACAAAACCACATAATAAAACTAATTTCATTGCAAAGATTTTTATAGATTGACTTGGTATTTTTATTCTCATTTTCAGTTGGATGATTGGGTTTTATGCCGAGTTCGCCAAAGAAGCAAATCTCTGAAACAAAGAGAGGAAGCTTATGACAGCAGCTGCGGCAGTTCTCCTGTATTTTCTCTGGGGGGCTTACAAGGTCAAGAAACAGCAAAAATGAACACAACACTTGGGGACTACGATGATTACGACTTTGAAGCTTGTCTCAATAATCCTATACAAACTGATTATCAAGAGGCAGACGGACTGGTAGATCAGTTCCAAGAAGGGTCGCCCGGGAACTCATTTTCAGCCGTGAGTTATGATACTCAACCATCAACAGATTTCTCATTAAAAGAGGCACTTGAGTCTATCAAGAAGGTACTGTCTGTTGGAGCTTTTGAGGAGCTAGTGCCTCCAGTACCACCAAAGAAGAGACTGCATGCATCCACTTCAAATAATACAGAAAATGCAAGCATTTTTCAAATTGCTTCTCCTCCTGTTTCACCATCATTTCCATGAATTAAGTACTGCAAATTGTAATCTAAAGTCCCAAGGCAATATGTATAACATACACTCGTTTCTGTCCATATATATATATATATATATATCTTTAAAATTCATATGTAGCATCTCTGTTAAACAAATCTAGGCTTAATTGAAACAACAATTGTTAACATCAACAGGTAAAAACTGTTTTAATTTGAGTAATATTTTGAATTGAAATAATGGTATATGTAAAAACATTAAATGAATTGTTGAAAAGTCAACGAAAAAATAGTAAAATGATAACTTCTCTTCAATGGTACTTTCAGATGTGAGGTTCAATTCTTAATTAAATAGTAATTAATCTTATGAGTATTTTAAAATATACGAAAAAAAATTTGAATGTGGTAAGCACTAAGCACTCCCATTTAATTGGAACTCCCGAATTAAAAAAAAAAAAAACAGTACAGGAGGAGTGAGCTATGTATCTTATATTCTTATTAGCTAAGATTAGTCTGGCTGTTAGCTTTATTTCCACGCTGTCCCTCGGAAGATGAAATACCAATCCCATCCTTATACATGCATGGGCATAAGATCTGTCCGGCCCGTCCAACTCCACCCAAGAAAAATTATCGGGCTCGGGTCAAAATGATTTTGTTTCCTCCCAAATCATGAAGGGCTCCCATTCGATGGTACACATGGGTTTTTTTAATAATTTTCAGAGAAAATAGTTGGATATAAAATTTATTAGGGAGATTAAAAAATTTAAATTATTAGATTTTCTTTGAAATTTAATTCAACTTAATAACTTTAAAAACATTTTTACTTATATATGAATAAATTTTTGTTTTAATACTAAAAATTTAATAAAATTATATATATTGATTGCACAATTTAAACAATTATTTTTATAAATTATTTATTATAATAATAATAAGATCCATCAAATATCAATCAATTAGGAATTTGAAATCGAAATTTTTACTACCTACATCAAATATAATAAAAAATATTAATTAATTTAGATTTCATTGACTATAATAAAATTATTTTTGATTTAATCTTAATTTATATACATATATTAGTAAGTATCATTGTCATACATAAATGCACAATTTAAATTTTAATTAGTACTACATTGATAATTAATAATTTTTTTTAAAATTACTGTGGCTCAAACTCGAGTGTTGAAATTCATAAATAATAAGGAATGTTTATAAGTAAAAAAAATAAAGCTTAATTCAGTTTGGAGCTCCGTATTTATTGAGTGGACTTGAGTTCGTCAACCCGTATCAAGTCCATTAGCTGAAGCTCCATCCAGCTCACTTGGGTCCTTTTATTCCACTCTAAATGACAAAATGATCCCTTACTTTTTTTAGAGCTGGTCCTCTTGTGTAGCACCGCTACTGTAATTTCAGTTTTTCTTAAAAACTCTATAAAATAATGCACGCTTCCCTAAAAATGGCCTCTAGCTTCTCTTTCCCTCTTCAATTTTAAACCCGACTGCACAGGGAGGACAAAAGGCAGAAGCAGAAAAGCGTGAACAAAGATTAAAAGAAAGAAAAAAAAAATCACAAATTGGTCGCCGAATCGCCGCCATTACCGCCACTGCTAGCTCCACCGTCTCTACTACCGCAACCAGCGACAGGATGCTAAAATTCTTCAACAGAGGTAAGGATACGGCGGGCGATTTCTCACCGGAAACCTCGCCGATGTCGAGTCCGTCGTCTTCGACTCAAATGACAGGACCGGCTAGGCCTATCAGATTTGCTTACCGCGACGAGAAAGGGAAGTTCCGGATGGATCCAGAAGCAGTCGCTACACTCCAGCTCGTCAAAGGACCAATCGGTGTCGTTACCGTTTGTGGCCGCGCTAGGCAAGGCAAAAGCTTCATTTTAAATCAGGTTAATTGTTTTAATTTTTGTGTTATAGTTAATTTGTTTGAAAATCTATAATCATAAGTCTTAATTTCTTGTTTGCTATTTCGAATCTTAGGGTTTTTAATCGTGGAAATTTGACTGAATGTGGTGTTTTATTTGCTAAATTCATTCTTTTATATAGCTTCTAGGGAGGAGTAGTGGGTTTCAAGTAGCATCAACTCATCGGCCGTGTACAAAAGGACTTTGGTTGTGGAGCGCACCACTAAAGAGAACTGCTCTTGATGGAACTGAGTACAATCTCTTGCTATTAGACACTGAAGGAATAGATGCATATGATCAAACAGTAGGTTTTCACCTCTCATTCCTTGTTAAATTTGATGGATACCACCACATCTATTGCACAATTGTGGTTTCCACTCTTCATTTTCTCTATTTATTTATTTATTTTTGGTTACTTATTGTTTGCATTAGGTGAATTGTTTACTTATTCATGGAGTGTTTTACTGCGACTATGCTAATGCATCCTTATCCTTTTTGTTTTCTCCTTTGGCAGGGGACCTACAGCACTCAGATATTTACATTAGCTGTTCTATTATCTAGTATGTTCATTTTCAATCAGGTTAGGCCAACTTATGTTCTGACTTTTGTCATTTTAGATATCAGTTGCTTGTTTTCTTTGTGTTAATATCTTCTTATTTATAGTGTCAACACCATGATTTATTTTTACTGTTCACATGGTCTTGCCGCCCCTTCTCACTGGATTTTTCGTTCATTTACCTATTCATCTACTTTTTCAGATGGGCGGGATTGAAGAGTCTGCAATTGATCAACTCTCTCTTGTTACTCAGTTAACAAAACACATTAGAGTGAAAGCTTCAGGAGGAAGAGCTTCAGTTTCAGAACTTGGACAATTCTCGCCTATATTTGTTTGGCTTCTACGAGTACTGAATTCAGAATTCTTTTTTAAATATTATTTTCCTTCTATGCAATGGACATTTATTTTTGATGGGATAAATTTGCTGCATATTAACATTTGTTGACTTTTCTTGTAGGACTTCTATCTAAATTTGGTCGAGGATAATAGGAAAATAACTCCTCGTGACTATCTGGAGATAGCTTTAAGGCCAGTTGAAGGTAGCGGAGCAGATATAGCTGCCAAAAATGCGGTAAAGTTGGCATTGAATTGAGTTCTCCTTAAAATTAATTTTGATAATTCTCTCTAGTAATTCATTTGAGATTACTTTATGTGGCTAGCACTTTATTTTCTTCTGAGCGGTACATGCGTGTTTGCTGAGAAACCATCATTTTTTTGAATTAAATCAGCTTGGTTCTTGTAGATATCAATTTCTATGTCTTTTTATTTTTTACTTTGATTGGCCCTTATTTTCTGAATTCAGTTTCTCAATTTATGAGGTGCTAATTTTGCATTAAAAATAATCCATAGATTCGGGACTCGATTCGAGCTCTCTTTCCTGACAGAGAATGCTTTGCCCTTGTGAGGCCTGTGCAATCGGAGAGTGCGCTGCAGCAAATGGATCAAATGCCTGTTAGTAATCTAAACCTGTATCTGTCTTCGTGCACATTTGCTAGAATACAAACCAGCAATCTGTTTAATGAACTCACACACAAAAACAGTTAACTTTTCTTCTTGGTTTGTTATATTTCTTAAGCCGGTTGTTTTATATGCAGTTGGACAAGTTAAGACCAGAATTTAGATCTGGACTGGATGCATTGACAAAGTTTGTTTTTGAGAGGACAAGGCCTAAGCAAGTTGGTGCCACAATATTGACCGGTCCTATTCTTGTTGGTATCACAGAATCTTATTTGGAGGCTCTTAATAACGGTGCAGTGCCCGCGATATGCTCCTCATGGCAGGTTGGCTTTCAGTGTTAACTTCTTTTGTATATGATGGTTTAACATGATGAAAGATGAATAATTGGTCCCATAATTGACTCTGGTTGTTCCCTCTAGCAATAGGGTTGAATCAGTGTTAGATGCAGCTGTCAAAGTACCTTAAAGATTTTCACTTCTATTGTGGACCTTTACCCATATATAATGTTTCATTGGGTATCAATGTTGATGGTTGAATCATTATCATATTGACTTATTGAAAATATGAAATTCGTTAGAAATATGTGCAGAACTAATGCGATAAATGTGGACGTTAACCTCAGTTGTTAAAAGTACTGTGGAAGTTCCTGCATATTTTTGATGCTTCAGTTTCTGTCTGTTTAGTCTTCCCTAATCTGTTGTTTTACAGAGTGTTGAAGAAGCTGAATGTCGGAAAGCATATGAAAATGCCATGGAGGTTTATAGGTCTACATTTGACCGTTCAAAGCTTCCGGAGGAAGTAAGTGGCATTTTCATTCTGCTTATTTGGTGATTTCTATCATTTCATAATTTCAATGTTGGCAGGTTGCTATAAGGGAAGCGCATGAAGAAGCATCTCGAAAATCGATGGATGCATTTAATGCTAATGCCATAGGGATTGGGGAGGCAAGGAAAAAATATGAAGGGCTACTTCAGAAAGAGTTGAAAAAGGCATTTGAGGTGATTGATATGCAGAAATCTAGCATGAAATATATAATTTGTCTTGTATTGGTCACTGACCTCATGTTTCTAGACCATTCATATGACTGGATTGTGGACCTTTTTTCCTCATTGGAAACATTTTGTTAAATGTTTGGATGTCAAGACGCATTTTACATAACTAATTATTACTGATGTAGGATTATAAGAGGAATATATTTATGGAGGCAGACTTGCGATGCTCAAATGCTATACAGAACATGGAAAGGAAGCTTAGAACAGCTTGTCATGCTTCAAATGCAAATGTGGATGGTATTGCAAAGGTAGTAATCGTATTATCTAGTTCGCTGATCCATCATTGAGCTGTCATGAGCACCTCTAGAATGATGGATGATGTGGCATGCATCTTCCATGTGCCCGACATTCTTTATCTTAATAATTATCCAAGGCAATGCTATAATTCCAGAATTTTGTGACATCCTCTTTTGGCATTGAATTGTCATTCTACTTGTGCAGCTTCTTGATGGTCTCCTATCTGATTATGAAACATCATGTCATGGGCCCGGGAAGTGGCAGAAATTAGCCATTTTCCTACAACAAAGGTCTGTATCTACTTCTCTATTTGCCTTTTGTCATTTTTGAGGCTTTGCATATTGATTTAATGGGAAAAATAGAAGTAAATTTGTTTTTTTCCCGCAATGGCAATCCCCAGTTTAGAAGGCCCAATTTGTGACCTTGCCAAGAGACTTAATGATCAAATTGGATCCGAGAAGACTTCTCTCATGTTAAAATGTCGCTCTATTGAGGATAAGATGGCGTTGCTTAACAAGCAATTGGAAGCTAGTGAGAAACACAAATCTGAATATATGCAACGGTATAATGAAGCTATCAATGAGAAGAAGAAATTTGCTGATGATTATATGAGGCGCATATCTGATCTACAGAGTAGTCGTAGTTCTCTAGATGAGAGGTGTTCAAGCTTAATGAAAGCATTGGAATCTGCCAAGCAAGAAACATCAGACTGGAAAAGAAAGCATGACCAGGTCTTAACAAAACAGAAAGCTGATGAAGACCAGACCAGTTCAGAAATTGCAATTCTTAAATCTCGAAGCAGTGCTGCTGAAGCAAGGCTTGCTGCTGCTCATGAACAAACCAGGTCAGCTCAAGAAGAAGCGGCTGAGTGGAAAAGAAAATATGATATTACTGTAAGAGAAACAAAAGCTGCTTTAGAGAAGGCAGCAATTGTACAAGAGCGGGCAGGTAAAGAGACACAGTTGAGGGAAGATGCTTTGCGAGAAGAATTTTCTGGTCATTTAGCTGAGAAGGTACTCTTGCCCTCACTCTCTCTCTTCTCCCATTATTTAGGCATGCAACAAGGCTTACTTTTGTTTTAAAGATATTTTCTACACATACATATGAGTTGATAAGATGTCATGATATATGTTCAATGGATATGCAGGAAAGGGAAATAAAGGAGAAAAATGGGAAAATTGAGCATGCTGAGCAGTGTTTGACTACTCTAAACTTGGAATTAAAGGTATTTTCTTGGATCATTTCACCTTCCCAAAAACATGAAAATATTGAGCAAAACCTTAGATAGTGTGTTTGACCTTTGTAGGCTGCTGAATCAAAAATGAAGAGTTACGATTCTGAAATATCATACCTAAAGCTTGAGATCAAAGAGTTGGGTGAAAAATTAGAGTCTGCAAATGCCAAGGCTCAATCTTATGAGAGAGAAGCAAGGATGTTAGAGCAAGAGAAGATACATCTGGAGCAGAAGTACCGGTCTGAGTTTGAGAGGTTTGCCGAAGTCCAAGATAGGTGTAGTCATGCTGAAAATGAATGTAAGAGAGCTACTGAGTTGAGTGATAAAGCACGTGCCGATGCAGCATCTGCCATAAAAGAAAAGAGTGAGCTTCAGAATTTGGCAATGGAAAGGTTAGCCCAAATTGAGAGGCAACAAAGGCATATTGAACATTTGGAAAGAGAGAGGCAAGACTTGGCATATGAAGTAGATGGACTACGTTCTAGGGAGATGGAAGCTGATTCAAAAGCTGCACTGTTAGAAGCAAGAGTTTCTGACAGAGAGAAAGAAATAGAGATGCTGCTGAAATCAAATAATGAGGAGAGGTCTAGTAATGTTAAAGCCCTTCAGGATCTTTTGGATGCTGAGCGAAAAGCCCACAGTATTGCTAACAAACGGGCAGAGGACTTCTCTTTGCAGCTGGAAGTAGCAAGGGCAAAACTCGATGCACTTCAACAAGAGTTCACTTCAGTTCGTTTGAATGAGTCAGCATTGGACGGTAAGCTCAAGGCAGCTTCCCATGGCAAACGTTCAAGGACTGATGATGTTGAGATGGGTGTAGGGTCTGTTCAAGACATGGGCACAAATGACAGAAGTTTAAGACAGAGTAAGAAGTCGAGGAGCACTAGCAGCCCTTTAAGGTACACACCTCCAGAAGATGGTGGTTCAGTTTTCAAGGGTGATGAGGGTAACCAGAGTCAGCAAACCGACCAGGAAGATTATACAAAGTTCACGGTGCAGAAACTTAAGCAGGAGTTGACAAAACATAATTTTGGTGCTGAGCTCCTTCAGTTGAAAACACCAAGCAAGAAAGACATTCTGGCTCTATATGAGAAATGTGTTCTCCAGAAGTCATGAGATTTTTCCAGTTGGTTTGTATATGAGGGGGCTTGTAGTCAACTGTAAGGTTAGTTAATAGCTGAGTGTGAAAATAGTAGTAGTTTAAGTTCTCAATGGGCTGGTTCCCTTGGGGTGGGAAATTCCGTTAATTTATATATTAATCTTGTTCATGTAACCATTAGGTTTGTTCATACGGCATTGAGGGTCAAACGTAGTTCTTTTACCCTTATATTTTTCTTTTGATTTAGGTGTATGAAATTTTTCTGGGTGGTAGAGCGATTTGATTGTGTGGTGTGTGGTCCATTTCCTGGACATCCTGGATTTAAGTGTGTGACACTAATTATTTTGTTGACGCTAGGAAAAAGGACTTCATTCAGGACTTTCTCTGAAGTACGATAGTTTCAGGTTTTATTTCATATTCACTGTGATTTTTATCCAAGTGTATTCCAGTAGTTGTCCTTGTCGCTTCGACAGATATTGTACTCAGATAATAAATGTGCCTGATAACCATTTTTCAAGACTCGCTAACAATATTTTTTTAAAAAAAAAAATACAATAGAATGCATTGTGGTTTGACTGACGTTTTTTCACTCAAAAGGACTGGTGTTTTCCGTAACATTTACACTATGGATTGAGGGGGAATGTAAAAGGGAAAGGATGAGAATAGGAGGGAATTAGGTCTTGAGTCATTAATATAGAAGGGAAAGAGAATTGAAGGGAATATTAAGGTGAAATTGGTTGCACTTTAAAGTGAGGTGTAAAATATTTCACCTCTAAAATAGATTGTAATTTAAAGTGTTATTTCCTTTTTAAAGATTTTCTTTTTTTTTTCTTTTATTAATTAATTTTAAATTATCAAACACAATAAAATCTATAGTTTTTATTTTCTTAAAAAACTTTCTCTTCACTTGTCTTTATAGTTGCCATGCATAGTGTTAAGAGCCTATAATTTAATTCTACTTGCATATTGAATATTTTTAGTAAAATTACTTATTAAAAATGTATAATGTGATGTTAAAATAATATGGTTATTTCATAGTAAAATTATTTATTAAGTTATACCATTCAACTAATTAAAATATATTCACAAAAAAGAATGAAACAAAATGTATTTTTAATTTTATTAGAAAAAATGTAACACCCTATACACTTAGTATTAATACACATCGTGATATCTCATATTCATTATTAATCATCCTTTAGTCACATGTAATTATTATACACACATTTATACTTATCCGTACACACATACAAATATTTTACATTAACTAATAGGCATATGTATGCTACAAGGAGAGAGAGAGTCTGGATTCGGCCGACAACCTATGCTCCATGCTTTAACTACCATGCTATATGCTTCAAAATAGTCACACTTCAAGCTTCTCTAT
>CATIWM010455801.1:0-15140 GCA_949671775.1 Mallotus repandus
GAATTTCAGCAGTTCCTCTACCACTTCACGCTTTCATTTTACATCGGATGAACAATTCACACAACGTGTGGATGAAGTTGTGGGACAGAAGGTTCAGGAGCTTCAACAGAAAATAAATGAAGAACTTCAACAGAAAATGAATGAAGATATACGATTGTATAAAGAGCAAGTACAACGTGAAGTTAAAGACCAGATGGAGCAATTTTTACGTTCGTTTTCACAGTCTCACACCAATCCCCAGCATCCAAATTCTATAACTCCAGCTTCTACACCCCCTGATCCATCTGCAGGTCTTGATCATATTCCTTAGATTATGCAGCTAATGAACTATTTTTTTTAAAAAAAAAACTATATCATATGAACTATTTGTTGTGTTAGGATTATTTGTTTTTTATTGTTGCTACTGTAATGTTAGTTATTTGTATTGTATTTTACTTTCAACAATGTACTAAAGTAATATTTGTTTTTACAATGAATGTCTACTTTTATTTATTAGCCTAAATTTTTTTATCTATTTTTATTAAGTAGTATATATTACATATAAATTCTAATAATTAATATATATTTAAATAGTAAAATTTGATCATTAGCGACGAAATTAAAATTTAGCGACGGAATTTTTTGTCGCAAAAATAACATCATAAAATGGAAAATCGAATACTTTAGCAACGGAAATAATTAATCCGTCGCTAAAATTAGCGACGGATTTTCAATTTTCGTCCCTAATTTAGCGACGAAAATTGAAAATCCATCGCTAATTTAGCGACGAAAAAATTTTGTCGCTAAAATTTAGCGACAGATTAGTAATTTCCGTCGCTAAATTAGCGACGGATTTTCAATTTCCGTCGCTAAAATTTAGCAAGGAGCGTTTTACCTACAAAAAATTTTCCGTCGAAAATCCAGAATCTTGTAGTGAGTTAATTAAAGCATGAATTTGAACATCTACTTTAATCTTAATTTTGTAGACGTAAGAATTTGCTTCACCATTTAAATAAATGAAACAATAACCTACAATAATCAATGCAATTAATGGAAAATATATAATAAAAAGAAAATAAAAAGAGGTCTTTAGGATAACCTTTCGGTAAGGGTTACATTTAAGTCACAAAGCCTAAACCCCTATGGTTGAAATATTAAAGTAAAATTAATTAATGTGAAATTATGAACCATCACCTTCCAAGATTAATACCATGCACATAGATACATAAACACACAATTACGTTAATCTTTATGTATGTTGGGTAAAAAAAAAAAATTAATCCTCATGTAGAATGGGCACTCCTATAAGTAGGTATTTTATGTATCCACAATTTTTTAACATTTAATTTTTATTTGAAGTAGTTTATTATGTGATATCAGTATGGACCAGCAACATGAGTTTGCCTTCTTTTTTTCTTTCATAATGAAGTAGGAAACAATCCAAGTTTAAAATAATATCGAAGTTTATAAATTCACCTATTTATTCTAATTAAATTAATATTGTTTATCGCAAATTTTTTTAATTGATTTAAAAGACTTGTATTATTTTGTAAATTATGAATTAATCTGGTTGACATTTAAAATTTATGTCTTTTCAAAAAAAAAAATTTTAATTCCCTTCTTATGATTATTTATTTGAGGACCCTTATTTAAGATATGATATATGGATATAATTAACTCGTAGAATAATAAACTATATCTAACATGTTACAAGAATTGATATTCTATTTTGAATTTGAGTACTTTATGGGTCGTTTGTTTCATAAAAAATAAGGGCGGGAATCGAAATCAGAATGAGTGATTCTGATTTTTAGTGTTTGATTCACTAAAATTTTGCATGAAAATGGGAATGGATTCCCCTATAAATGGGAATCACCCATTTCCCTCCTAGGGGTAAAGAATTATTTTTCATTCCTATAAAATCAAGTCAAATTAATTATAAATTAGTCAAAATTTTAAATATTGTCTTATATTATTAAAATTTATGAAATATAATATTTTACAAATAATAAAATAAAATATATAAATTCATAATAATTATTATTTAATATATTTTTATCTATAAATAAAATTGATTCCGAATCCGATTCTCTAATAAACCAAACACTTTATTGAAATTTTCATTTCATTTCTAATTTCCCTCCATTTCTATTCCCACTCCGATTCCGATTTCGGAATATGAACCAAACGATCCCTTAGTTAAATGAAAATCACTCTTCCGTATATTGCTCCTCTCAAAATAAAAATCGCTCTTTTTTTCTAATCTAAGTCAATTTTCAATTTTTTTACGTATGGTTTCTCTTAAGGTAAAAGTCTATCTTTTTAATCCAATAAAAGTTCAATGTACTGTAAATATAAGAGACAGTCATCTCTTTAACTTAGTGGTAGATTCAGCATTTTAGATTAGAGAGGTAAATATTAATTTTTTTTTTTACAAATAAACTTACACATATATTAAGTTTATTTAATAAAAGTAGCTAGGGGCATTTATATAAATTTTAAGGGACTGCAATAGAATATAATTAGTCGGAGCAGTGGCCTCTCTTACCTCCTGGTTCCTCCTCTATTTTAACAGTCATCTCATTGTAAAAATAGTAACTTTCATGAACTCCAAACTTTTACAATTCTCACAAATTAGAATAATAATCAAGCCACCTTGATTAGGAAAATAAAAATATGTTTGATATTTTCAAAATAAGTGAAAAATATTCAGTTTTGCCATTTTTTTTAAACGACTCAGTTAAAAATTTGTGGTGAACATAATTTCATCGGCTAGAAAAAAATGTATATATATTTTATGAAACTTTCTTGTCAAATGAATGATTAATGGTTTTATCTGGATATGGAGGGGCAACTTATTATATGTCATATGGCAGAGTGGTGCATTATTGCCAAGAATTCTACTCGTGTAATGCCATAATCTCATAATTTTTTTAATTAGTTCTTAAAGAATGTACTTTTCATCATATTTTTAAGCAGATAAAAACTAAAACCAATAAAAAAAAATCACATTAGGTTTGACTCTCAATCAATAAAATAATTTAATTAAAATATACATCATTTATTTTTTACTTTTATAATGTTTTTTCCATTCAATCCTTGTGTTCAACTAACTATTAAGGTTTGAATTTTAGCCCCTCTAATTTTTTATTTTTTATTTTTTTAGTCATTAAAAAATAAAAAAAATATTTAACATTAATTGGACTAGTGTTTTGTTTGTTTATATCATATTAAAAAAAAAAAAGCCTGTAAAAATTGATAAAACAACTATTATTCACTAAAAAATATTAAAATATTTTGATTTATAAATTAATTCTTATATAATCTTAAGTGATTATTTATATTATAAAATTTATTAATATTTACATTTTTTATCTTTTTGTTTAAAAAATAATATGCAAGATCAGGTGTATGATTTTGTGCAAGTACTTCCATTCATTGTGGAATCTAGTAATTGACCAAAGTTTTTATTTTTTTTTCTCATTTTGATAATTGCCACACGGCTTTTACACGGATTGCTCTATTATACTTCATGTCAAAGTCAAGATCGTGCGCCTGCATAGGAAGATAACAATTATTATTTTTTTTAATAACTATTGTATATTATTTGCTTTGTTATGCAATGTGCAAATTATTGTAATCATATATTATTTATCATGCACAAAAATATTTAAATTTATTTTTGTTATAAATATTTCAAAGCATTCTGCATTGCTGAGATATAAACTAATTTTATTGTTTATTAATATAATTAAATTGTTGAACTTATAAAAGGGTTAGAGATTGGAGAAAGTCTCGTGTATGAAAGATGAATTAAGAATTCATTTGTAGTGATAATGGTAAATTCCTCTAGATATGCGAAACTGGATCTAAAATCAATTAAATTTCAAACCTTTCATAACATTCTGAAAGAGTCTGTTCGATTCTATAGGATTTACATCTAAAACTCCTTTAAGACAGTGTTCTTCTTGCATAGCTCAAGCTTCTATTTGCTATTCTTTTTTTTATAACAATTTTCAATATTAAAAAAATTACAAAATTCTATTTATTACTTTTATAAAATAATCGATGCTGAATTAAATTTTATTTCAAATTTTTCAAAATGCAGGTAAATGATTTGATGTTATTGTAAAGAAATTAATGCTATTATTGTTTTAAATTTATTTTCTCAATATGAGTTTTAATTAATTAATTATTTAATTTGTATATTAATTAATCAATTTTTATTTTTATTTTAGGCCATGTGAGAATATAATTTATAAGCCGATGAGGCCTTAGCCTGGTGGCTAAGGCTGAGGCAACCCAGGACCTAAGTCTTGGGTTTAAATCTTGGCAATAGCTAAGAATTCTTTTTGGCCGATTTTAAGGATAGGAACTCTTTGTGAGTTTCATATAGATCATATATAAATTTTTTCTCTCCGCTAATAACTAACATGCTAAAGGTCGTAGTCTAATTGTAATACTATCAAAACGACACCAATAAAAAAATATATATAAAATTATAAGAATTGTATTTCGGTTGGGTCAAACTACTGAAATTAATGCAGGTAAATGATTTGATGTTATTGTAAAGAAATTAATGCTATTATTGTTTTAAATTTATTTTCTCAATATGAGTTTTAATTAATTTATTAACTTGTTTATTATTTAATTTGTATGTTAATTAATCAATTTTTATTTTTATTTCAGGTCATGTGAGAATATAATTTATAAGAATTATATTCCGTTTGGGTCAAATCACATCTAAAAAATCTCTACACTCTGTAAAATATTCTGTACTTGTTGCACGTCTAAACTGCATAAGCATAATTATTTATAGGGAGAACCGAAGAAATGCATGAATGGTGTCCAAATTTTTTTTAATTTATTATTTTGGTATTTGAATAAATTTTTTATAATTAAGTTTTTGATTTTGAAAAAAAAAAATTTAAATAGTATCTTTAACAGATTTTATAAGTTAAAATATTTATGTGTCCTAATTTAAATTATAATTTGACTTAAATATCCCTTTTAGATTTCATTTTTTATTTTTTCAATTTAAAAATTTATTTTTTGCTCATATATATTAAATTTAAAAAATATACAAATATTATTAAAATAAAATAAACAATAAACAATAAAATTGAACTATTATTATTTAAAAAATAAAAAATAAAATATCATTTTTTTTTTAATTTATCTAAAAGATTGAAAAGAAAATACAATTTAACTAAAATAAAATACAAATAGAAGTTTGTTTATTTAGTATAGTTAAATAATAAAAAAACATTTTTAATGAATAAAAAAATTAATTTGACTAAAACATGAATGAGAACTTAAATTCGACCACTATAGTTAATAAAATAAAATTTTTAAAAATAATATTTAATTTTCTAGTTTACTTTGATAAATAAAAATATTTTTTATATTTCTAATCATTTTTGAAAATAATTAAAATAAAAAAATACTATTTAATATAAAAGAAGGGTATTTAAATTAATTTTTATTTTAAATTAGAGTTGAGCACGGTTCGGTCCACTCCGAAGATTAAGAAATCTCCGGGATTAGATTAAAAATAAGAAATTTGAAAATATTGAGAATTGGTACCAGAACTAAAACTAAAAATCTCTGTATTGTATTGTTTTAGAATTTCGGAACAATATAATTTGAAGATTGAATATTTTAATCTAATACAGAACGGAGATTCGAGAGTTATATAATATACATTATTTTCTTAAATTTTTAAACATTCATGAAATTTAAAATTTCATTAAATATACTTGCAACAATATTAATATTAGTTAAATAATGTTTATTAAATTTTTTGGTCAAATGTAATTAATATTAGTTAAATAATATTTGTAAAAGAATATTAGTTAATTAATATTAGCTAATTCTTTTTTTTAATAAAAGAATTTATAGTTTAATTATAATATTAGCATTATTTATTTAAAAGTAGTTAAATAATATAAATATTATTTATATATTAAATTTATTTGTATAATTTATATGTTATAAATATATAAATAAATAAATTTCGATTATTTCAGTCCCATGCAGTTCAATATAGTTCGGTCCAATTTTCAGTCCGAATATTTATAAATATCCAAAATCGTATCAAAAATTTTTTATCTATATAATTTGGTTAAAGTCAAAAAATCAACAGTCCAATCTAATTCCGAAGATTTTCGGTCCGATTATTCGGTTTAATTTGAATATTTTAATCTCCATATTTAGTTTTAATTTAAATGAAAACACATAAATACTTTGACCTATAAAACTTGTACATATTCATATATATATATATATATATATATAAACATTATTTGAACACCAAAATAGTAAAAATATAATTTTTTGGATATATTCATGCATTTATCCCTTATTTATTTATATCCTCACATGACCTAAAATAAAAAGTAGGTGTCATGAGATTATCTATATAAGAAGGCGTGATACCATGTGATGCAATGTTTTTTTTTTTTTTTCAATCGGTAATCCTGAATGAGAGCTATTTCATTTTCATTAGTATTTTTATTTGTTGGAATTAACAAAATTTTAAATTTATAATAAAAATAAAAATGACTATTTTTATTATATAATTCACAACTTATTGGACTTCCACTAATTAAAAAAATTATAAAATGAGAATTATTTAAGATGTTACACACATATATTTTTAAGGAAACATGAATTAAATTATATATTGTGGACACTTTCGATTTGATCGGCCCACAATGAAAGCCTAATGATGAGATAATACGGATATTAAATGTAAGAGGACTCGAAACCTTCCCTAAAATGGACTCGAAAACCCAAAAGACCTAGCTTAAATCCAAAAATATCAAATCTAAGCCCATAAAAAGCCTAAACCCTAAAATGAAGCTTTAGGCCCAAGCCTAAATCTGTTGGCTCAAAGACCCAAATCAAGGCTAGTCGAAGAGGCAGCGCCTCTTTAGCCTAGACATTGGTGAGGCGATGCCTCTTTGTAGTCGACTTATGCAGCATTAAATGCCATTTTATAGCTGCATTAAACAAGGGATGAACCCACATATCACATAACTGAAGATTTATGAATGAAATTAGGACTTTTAAGGCAGGAATAAAGCTGGAAAAGATGGAAACAATGATGAAAAATGAGTGTTTTTTATCTTGTCTGATTTTTAGGAAATTGAAAAAGGCAAAGGTTGGAAGCTTAAGAGAGAGGTTTTGGCTAGTTTGAAGAGGAGGTTGGTTGTTCTGAAGAAAAGGAACAACTTTAAGAGAAAAGAACATTTTTGAGAGAAAAAAGAGAGAAAATAGAAAGAAGAGAGAAAAGGAGAGAGTTTTAGTCTAAGAATCCAAATCCTTAAGAAGGAAGAAGGAGTTCTTGCATTCATAAGGATTTGAATCAACAAACTAATCTCTGAGGGCTAAGTTAAGAGCTTCAAACTTGTTTAAATTAGTAAGAACTTTGTTTTTCAAGCCTTTGAGTTATTGATTTTATATAAAACTTCATTTCTTGGTTTTTCTTACTTGTTTTTGTGTTTATTGTTTACTTGAGGTTATAGTCATGATATGATCATGTGAATTATTGAGTATTAGTTGTAAAATTTTGTTTATTTCCATCAATCTTCGTTTATTTGTATCTACTTTGAATTTACTTAAAATTTAAGGAACTGCAAGTTTGCTGTTGTTTGTCAAAGAGGCGACACCTCTTTATGAAGAGGCTGTGCGTAGAGGCGACGCCGCATCATCAGGACCACTCTTGAATTGGCTACAATTTTATATTGTCTTGCATAGTTTGTGTCTTATGTGTATTTATTTTAAGTTATACTTTAACCTTGCATGCAATTATCATGATGTTCGGTTTAATCATGTTTACTTGTAAATTATTTCATGTTACTATTATTTTATGTAAAACTAACAAATTGGGTTTTTTTGTAGGAATTTTATGTTTATGGAAAGTTAATCTTTTAAGTTTTGCATGAATTCCAGGATGATTATTAATTATTCAAGTTATTGATTTCCGAATAGCTGGAATTTATTTATTCTGTTATTTATGTTTATTGTCATTTTAATTGTGTTGCAAGTTGTAATCCCTAATCCCTTCCCTATTTATTTAGATGTATTTTTGTGAATTATTTGTAATAAATATTGGGCTATAAGCATGAAATGGGATTAATGTGCAAACACGGACTTAAACGTAAAATTGGAAATGATTGCGATTCACATAATAATAAGAAAATAATCTAATAATCGAAGATAATAAGATACAAAACACGAACGGAGGCCAACCGTAAGGTTTGATGGACATTCCAAAAGCCTAGTTTTCGAACTCCATCTTTGATGACAACTTCTGAGAACCTCCGTGGAATCCAGTTGCTGTATAGTGTGTACCGACTTTCATTCGGGTAGCGACTCTATCTCCATTTTGGACTCCAAAAGCTTATCTTATATTATCTAGTGGCCCTGAACCCATACAGTGCTGTAATCACCAAACATTTGAGCGCGTGCTAAAACCTGCCGTCTACACATATATTCTCACAAAGTAACCATTTATTTCTTTGTTCTATTAATGCATGGGGCTATTTTCTCCAAAAGAAAAAAAAATGATATGAAATTGTTAAAATATATATTTATCTATGAAATAAAGTTAGATATAATCGTAATAATAAAAGAAATAATATGTGAAAAAATTACTCCTTCACACTGTATAACTAGACAGCCTACAAGTACAGAAATAGATCTCTCCTGTTACCAAAAATATCTTTAGCATGGAATAGGACATTTTTGCGCAAAGCTTGCCAATAACTTCAATGTGGGGCATTGAAAAGCACTCTGCTAACTATGCCGGTTGCCTCTATGTAGCGATCCACGCAACTGGAGATGCAGCTACTTTCACTCCCACTAAGGGTTGACCCTGGTTTTGTGATGCGCTTCTCAAAACATTTCCCCCGAGCACTATGTAATGAGATCACAAATAAAAAATTTCAACAAACTAGAATAGAAAAAATAAGATACGCAAATAAATGATTGTGATGGTACAGCCAAGTGCAAGATAAGGACTCGAATTTATCAGAAGAAATCCAAGAAAGCAATTACGCACTTGAGAGATGCATGCTACAGTAGTTGAGGGCATTATCATACATATAGCATCTAATGTAGCAAATAAATGGGTTACTACATATCTCCAACACAGGCCGGACCAAGTAAATTTGTGGCATGAAGAAAAAAAAAAAAAAAAAAAAAAAATATATATATATATATATATATATGAGACCTAATATATATAGGTATATATATAATGGTTCTCTGAAAAAAATTGTATTATATGTGGAGCCTAATTAGTTTTTTTGGGACCTAATTTATATCTAAATAAATCTATGAAAAAATTGTATCCAAATTCAAAAAAAAAAAATCTACCTTATTTCTGGGTGCCTAATCAGTTTAGATTTTTTTTTCTAAAATGTTTTTAGATTTATTTGGATATAATTCTATTTTATAAAATAAATTTTTTTACTAATATTTTTTTGGGGTCTAATTTTTTGTTATATGAGGGCCTAATTTTTGTTATATGGGGAGCCTATTTTTTTGGGGTCTAATTTTTCTTATACAGGGGCCTAATATTTTTGAGGCCTAAGTTTGCTTATATGGGGAGCATAATTTTTTTAGGGCCTAATTTTAGTTATATGAGAGCCTAATTTTCTTGTGCCTAATCAGTTATATATGGAACCTAATTTAACTTGGGCCTGAGGCAGCTGCCTCATCTGCCTCAAGGCAGATCCGGCCCTGCTCCAATCGTAAATATTAGATCCAATTACAGCTGATGTAAACAAATATCTAATCTAAGCTCAACTCTTCAAGACACCTTGTGAAAAATTCCAAAGGAACCTTCTAAAAGCCAATTCGTCAAGACAGAAAATTAGTTAATACATATTACTACTGCGATTGTTGAATGAATGTAGTGAAGACAATCACAGATATTTATCAACACTGGGAATTATGCACTAACAATTTAACAATTTATTGAACAGGTTCGTTAATGCTGAAACCAAAATGAGACAGAATCAAGTTTCATTAAATATTTGGCAAGGTTGGCCAAGTACTCGCAGAACAATATTTTTGTTCGTTAAAATAATATGTATGCCTCAACCAAATGCTTAATGAAACTTGTCTAGTTCATATTAGTTTGTAACTTGTACTATACAGATGAGTATACATTCATATAACGATAAATTATTACTTGGGTGAACATAAAAAAAATTTAGGCAAAAATATTCAGATTTATAGTCAATTTAAGATTTTAATTTGAGTTGTATTAACTATATCCAATTTTATTTTAAAAATTTAAATATATTTTAAAATTATTGTAAAATAAATTTCATACAAAATGTAAAATATAAAAAGTACTCTCAAATTTTAGTTTTACTACTCTTAAAATAAATTTAAAAATTAGTTTTTAAGTGTTTACATAATATTTCAACTTTTTATACCTTAGTAAATAAAAATTAAAAAATAATAAAAAACCACAGCTTGTAATAAAAATTAATGTAATAGACCCTCTCACCATGCTCCTCAACTGGGAAAGGATAAAATGCAGTCCTCCAATCTTAATTCCTCCGAACGTCATTTCATTGAACATTTGAGCTAGTGTCTTGTATGAGGAAAGAAAGGATCTGGCTAGTCTCTTCAACACTCTTGAGAAAAAAAAAAATGACCTCAATCAAATACTAAACAAAAATAAGGCATAATACATATATGGTTCCATGTATTTGTCATTTTTTGTTAGCTTGACACCTCAATTTATAGTTTTGTCAATTTGACACCTGAACTTAGGTGAAATGCAATTTTGAAATCCTTATTAACACATGTAGCATAAAATAACAAATCAGTGTGTATCACCTAATAAGAGTTTGACCGACCAAAAACTACAACTATAAGTGTCAAACGGATAAAAAATGATAAGTACAAGGGGTGGTAGATGCATTATATTATTATATTAGTGTAAACTAGTGCATTTTGGCCAAGTTCAATTGTCAAAATGACAAAATTATAAGTTAAAGTATCAAACTGATAAAAAGTGACAATTAGAAAAGGCCAAAAAATAAAATAACATAGAAATGCATGGAACAACATGCATATGGATACATGGATACGTACCATTTCCATAAATAAAGCTTGAATGGTGTTATTAAGGCTGCCTTCCCATTCCCATTCATATTCGCGTTTTCCCGTTTGAACTCTAGAAAGCTTTGGCCCGCTGAGGACTTGTTTCGCAAATGTCTTCATCTTTGGACATTCTCTCACAATCACTTTTTCTAAAGACGGGAAATTGAAAGCAACATTGCCTGAGCAGAAGCTTGTGAAGCATGGCAGACCCTCAAGTCCCAAAAATGTTAGTTGACCGAATCCAATTTCATGATCTTCTACTACATCATCTCCTTCAGTCCCTGCCATAATTTCTTGCATCATTTCGCAATCCTTTATATCCATTATTTTGAGTTGAACAAGACTTGTCGCAGCTGAGGCAGTCATCAGATTTATCAAGCCATGACACTTTGATACTTCCAAGGATGTTAGATTTTGGAATGATGATACTGTAACTTTCAACGTTGGAAGAAGTGACGTGGGATGTTTTTCCTCTCTAATTCCTCTGAAAAAAGAATCACTGGCAACAACCCTAATCTCCAAATTGGGAAATTTTTTAAGGAAATCAGATTCAAAAAGTGAGAATTCACCAGGAAAGCATCTGAACTCTAGCACTTTTAGTCCACAAAGGAACTTTTCATGCCACGAGATATTCTTCATGGCGTTCCATTCCACTTGCAATTCTTCCAAGCCTGGAATTGCAACCTAGGCAAACAAATAAATTATTATTTAATGCAAATTATGTTAAATTTTGGATTTTAACAGAAATAGAAATCTAGGAAATCAAAAGTGGTACTTAGCCTTTGATTAACTGATTCAAAACTAAAGAAAATTGCTTCAATATAATTAGCTAACTTTATAAAATTGATCAACTAAATAATACAAAGGATGTCTTAGGATATGTGAATAAAGATCATAATGTAACTGACCTTGCTGCCTAAAAATGGTGAAACGAGAACATCCTTGCAAAGTGTTTCTTTCTCTGCCTCAACAATCATGATTGAATCTAATTGTTCAGCAGGAGGAAACAAATTCATCTTTGGACAGTCGATAAAATTAATTTTTTTCAAGGATGGACACTCGAGAACCCCGTTGGCACAATAGAAACTCAACAAGCTGGGCAAACACTCAAGACTCATGGATTCTAATGAAGGAAATATGGTCTTAAATTTATGATCCTCCCATACAGCTATTTCCTCGTCTCCAACTATTATGATCTGTTCCACCGAAGAACATCCTTTTATTTCTGTTTCTTGGAGATTTTCAAGACCAAAAGCCACGGACAGGGTAAATATATGGGTCAATTGGCTGCAATTTTGAAGTTTGAGCAATGTTAGATTCTTAAAACTCAAAATTCCTTCAGGATCCTTGTTCCACACATGCCTCAACATAGGGAGATCGATCAAATGCAGTTCATTTAAATTCCTCATTAGCACATCATCAGCTTCATCAGCGTTTAGCCCTTTCAAATCAAACACTTCTTCTAAAGAATTGCATTTTTCTACAACCAGCACAGTCAACCGTTCGAAATGCTGCAGTAGATTTGATGGTATGGCATTTGAGAATGATGCACACTCATCCACCACCAACCTCCATAACCACAAGTTGTTAAATGGAAATTGTCTATTCCAGTTTTCTTTCAGCATAGGAAATTTCGAGAGCCTTAAATCTGTGAGTCCAACCTAATCAAAAATTGAAAAATAATTATTGCAATATTAATAGAGAATAAATACTAGCTAGTAGTCTAACAAGATCATATTATTATAAGCAAAGAAATTACCATGTTTATGTACAGTTGTTGGATAGTGGCATTGAGATTGCCTTCCCAGTGGTATCTCCCGTCAAATTGTACAATGTCCAGCTTCGGTGTTTTTAAGTCTCCGGGACAGAAAATCCTCAAACTGGGGCAACATGACATGGTGACTCCTTCTAAAGATGGGAATCGAAAGGTATAACTACCCGAGCAGAAGCTTGTGAGGCTTGGTAAATACTGAAGTTCTAATTTTGTCAAGTTACTGAAGACAATCTCATCCATTATTATTCCACCCTGTTGACCTGTTACTATTTCCATCAAGGAAACACAATGTATTACACTCAATGTCTCAAGTTGCACCAAACTTTTGGCCATTGATGATGTGAACAGGTTTTTCAATCCTCCGCATTTATATATTTTCACAGTGATCAAATTTTGGAAAGAAGTAGAAGATGGGGCTAAATCAATCAAATCTTCGCAAGAACTCACTTCTAGTGTCTCAAGATATTCAAATAACGGCCTCTGCAATGGGGAGGAGGTCTTCCATATATTCTTCAAATCATCAACGCCATCTAGCTTTAGAGCTCTTATCCGAGGGAGAGGTAGTATCATGGCATCTTCGAACAGGAATAGCTCTTTAAGAGCACAACTTTCGACAACAAGGTTTTCCAGATTTGGTAACCTTTGAAGGAAACCAAAGAGAGAAAAACATGATTTGGGTGTAAAGAAACAAAGATTAACAACTTTGACATTGGAAAAGAGCTCCGGCAGCAATTCACAGTCCAGTATCTTTCCGATGGACTTTCTGTCCAATGACAACTCTTCCAAATTGGAAATCACCTATTTAAATACAAAATCAATTATTGAAGTTCAGCTTCAACATATATATGACAAAAACAGAGAAAATAGAACGCCTTATGGCTATTAGTAAAATTATGTTCATCTGCAACATATGCTTATTTATTTTTAATTTTGCCATTAGTAAACTTACCTTGATAAGCGATGTTTTTTGCCCCCATTCATCATTCCTCTTTCGTCCTTGTTCCGTCGTTGTGAGTATAGAATAGAACGCCTTGAAATTTGGACAGTTATATATAGTAATCTTTTTCAATGCTGGACATTTTAGATTATCCATTCCTGGGCAGAAACATGTAAAGTTGGGTAAACATTCAAGGACTACGGATTCCAATGAAGGTAAAATGGTATGAGATGCCTCTGCTTCGTCCTTTTTGATTATTCCTTCCAACATGTAACAATTTTTAAGCTTTATCTCTTGGAGTTGTACAAGGTATGTGGCCTCTGTCTGAGTAAATACGTATTTCAAACTGCTACAATTACGAACTTCAACCGACTTAAGGTTCTTCAATTCCAAAATTCCCTTTGGATCCTTGTTCCATAAATGTCTTAGCATTGGTAGGTCAAATAAGCACAATTGATTCAGTCGGGGCAGCAGCCCAACATGCCCTTCATCTGTAGATAGTCCTTCTAAGTCAAATACTTCTACTACTGACGAACAGCCTTTTACCTCCAACTTTCTCAGCCGGTTAAAAAATTGCAATAGATTGGATGATATAGCTTTCGTTAAAATCTCACACTCGTCCACAGTTACAACTTCTACATTGTGAAAGCGCCTCTCCAGATGTTGGTCGTGCCAAATGTTTCTGAGCTCCGGATAATCGGACAGTTGAAAATACTCATTGATCTTTAAATCCCAAAAATAAGATTAGTCAAAAGTTTTATACATAAAAATTAAATAATTGATACAAAATAATTAGAAATTCATATGCACCTGTTTTGTCAAGAAGGACGCGATAGTCGCATTAAGATTTCCCTCCCAAAACTGTTCATTTGAATATTGGAACTTTCTTATTGATCGTAACTTTGGTGTGGTTGAGACTCCATAGGAGAAAGTCTTCATCTGAGGGCAATCGTAAACAATTACTTCTTCTAAGACCGGTAAACTGCAGTCATGATTCCCTGAGCAAAAGCTAGTGAGATTACTTAAAGATTCAAGTTTCAAGATTTTCAATTTGTTGAAAGTAATAATCTCATCCTCCGAATCATCTCCAACGTTTTCCACCACTTGAGTCATCATAATGCAACAGGACAAACTCATTTGCTTGAGTTGCACCATAGCTTTTGCTATTGAAACTGTCATCTAAAGAACTTTGATTTTGTATGAAAGACTCTACTTTATTATTCACATATAATCTGCTATATATATACATTTATCTTCCTAAACTACAATGATTTGCTTTCCTAAGATACAATGATTTGTTTCCTAAGCTGGTTATACAGC
>CATIWM010455818.1:0-10060 GCA_949671775.1 Mallotus repandus
AAAAAAAAAACTCAAAAAAACAAGAAAGAACCAAAAAGAAGATGAAGAATAAATCGACTAGCAAGTATGAAAGCGTGGAGAAGAAATCACAAAAATAAGGTGAAGAAGGAGGGTGGCAAGGATTCACAAAAAAAAAACGAGAAAAAAAAAACAAAGAGAAGAAGACATCGTTAGAGGATGAGTAGCGTTTTTTGGGCACGCATGTAATTTTAGAATAAGATAGGATATGTGTGTAATTTAAAAAAAATATAGGATATTTGATGTTAATGCCCTATGTTTTTTGGGCAGTTTTGTAAAAATTCCAAAATCTTACGAGCGGCTCGCTTCGTACACAGTAGTAAATCTTACATTCTGGCTAAAGTTTTGACTTCTGGAGAAAAGGAAGAGAAACATTAAAAACGGTGCGTTTTATCTAACCCGACCCGAAAAATAAATCCAGGTCTTTTTAACGGTTTAGCGGGAGCCCGTAGGCCCAGGATTGCCAGAGCCTTCTTCTCAGCCACTTCTTCTATTGTAATCTTGGTAGAGAAGGAAGCTATTAAATAAATAATCAATCTTTGAAAATGACTATCCGTTTTTAATTATTATCTTTGTGGTTTTTTGCATACAGCGAGCACGACCCAGATGTCCTGTAATGGTTTTTTATGCGATAGGCTGATAGTTGTATGCAACTTAGGATCTAATTGCTTTCTTTTTGTGGGATTTTTGCCAATAATGTATGTGGGTATATAATAGTTTGTAAAAGCAAATTCAGGTGTTTTTTTTTGTCCCTTTTGTTGTTATCTCTTGGTTTTTGGTCCTTTACCGTTTGTCAGTTCTGAGCTTTTTGAGGGTAGGTAAGGATGATGCTGCGATATCAAGAATTGGCTAAGCTTAAAACTAAAAAGGTATTATCTGTCTTCTTATTGACTGGCACTTGGCACTGTTTATTTGGGTTTTCAGTGGAATTTTGTTTGAATATGCCTCCTTTTTTTTTTTTTGATTGATGTATGGATCATGGTGTTCTACATGTATCTCCTTTTGTTGCAGAAATTTTGCTAGCTTTACTGCTTGTTTTAGTGTGAAAAGGGATTTAATTAAGTTTGAAAAGCTAAGTTGGCTAGATTATAATAATGTCTCGGTAGCAAATCAGGATATTGTAAGTTTTTAATGGGATGTGAACTCTTATGCACTTTGGGACAATTCAACTAGTTGAGATATAAATTTATATAATTATTCCCTTCAGGAAACCCAGCATAAGGAGAAACCTTTATCGATGTATCTTGAAGCATTGTATTACAATTTGCTGCATTTTATAGTTTCTTTATTTTTTTTTTCACAAATTGTTTGATGGATGCTCTGTCATTGAGCTGTTTTATGGATAACTGTATGCTTGAATAGTGCTCTATGTTTTAACATATGCTAGCAATGTTTGCAGATTGTGTTTGAGGATGTAATTGCAGCACGGGATTCTGTAACTCTGGAGCATCTGAAGGAGTTGAGCTCCAAACGTAGAGTGATCGAAGACTCCATTAATCGAACAAGCTTCATCACTGAAGCTATTGCGAGAGAAATCTCTGGTGGATCCACTTCTCGTTGTGAGCAGGTCAACTTTTCATTGAATTGTGATTTTTTTTTATTTTAAGATTTAAACAATTGGTTTTTCATATTGTTTAAAGCTGAAATGTGATTTTTCTGTCAAACATTTGTATAATTGGCTTTTTCTATTGTTTAAAGCTGGCCTATTTTTTTCCATATGTTAAGTAGTGATTGTTAAACTTCCTAGAACCCAATGAATGATAAATTCTCATCTTGACTTTGATGGATGAACTTATGTGTACAAGTAAGTTTCTTGACTTTCAATAATATTTGCACTGTCCGTGTCTTAGATGATGGAATAGTCTGTTTGAGGGCAATCTGAATGAATGATAAATTCTCTTCTTGACTTTGATGGATGAACTTATGTGTACAAGTAAGTTTCTTGTCTTTCAATAATGTTTGCACTGTCCATGTGCACAAGTAATTTGTTACTGCCTTTTTCTGTGTTTTTTTTTTTTTGACTATTTGGCACTGATAAAGTTTGCAATTATTGGTGCACTTTCTCTTTTTTTAGGCACTGAATTCATGTTAAATAGCAGTTTGCATTACTAAAGTTGCAGTTTGATTCAAATATGTGACATGGTTTGCTCATATGACCATTTTTCGTATACCTTCCAGTGTTTAGCAGGTTTTTCTGATTTGATATTTCATTCAATTACCTCAGGAACGCCTCAGACTGGAACAGTATCTACCATTACTGGAAAATTTCATTTCTCATGCTGATTTGGTTCACAGCAACAATCAAATGGTCCGGTGGATCTCACAACTAAGGATACAATGGAGCAGTGTTATTGGCTTGTCATCTTTTTTAAACCTAACAGGTCCAAAGTTTTTTCAAATTGATAATTTGCGGTTTGAGCTTGGTATGGCTCTTTTCCTTTATGGAGCAACACTTAGGGAGAGGGCTTTGGAATTTCTGCCAGCGGGTGGGTATTAGATACAAATTTATGTCTCGCTGGCATGAGTTTTGTTGATTAATTTTCTATTTACTACCTTTGCATTGTTGTAGACTTGAAACAATCAGCCTTCATCTTCAGAGAAGCTGCTGGAGTGTTTCATTATCTGGCTCATGAGGTTCTTCCCTCTTTGCAACTATTAGGGTCTACAGAGCGGCCACCAGAAGCTACTTCATCTGTTGCTGCTGCTATAAGTCTCATTTGTTTGGCTGAGGCACAGGTTAGCCCTTTTGCTGTCAGCTTGTCAATTGTTGTCCTGATTCCTGGGTGGCAGAAACTAGCAACAGTTTAGCAATTCCCTTTTTTTTTTTAGTTTATTTTGTTAGCTGATAGGAATTTTGCAGATTGTTCTCCGTGATCATTGATGATATAAAAATGTGATAGGCTGTATACATAACAAAGGCTGAAGAAACAGGAAATACTGGTTTTGGAGTTTTGGCAAAGCTGCACTATGGCATTGCAGAACTGCTCAGTGAGGCCATTGCTGCTTTAAACTCAGGAATTGGAGAGTACAAGGCTATTTCATCACACTTTTTGGTGCGTATATAGTTTATGGAAATTATCTGGACTGTGTTTGTTCTTATTGTTGTTTGAAAAAAACAAATTCGTAATTTATGTTGCATCTGAGATATCCAAATTTAAATAGAATCCCCATTTTAATGGCCTTAGTGTGCTATTTGAAAGAATAAAGTGAGTCTTTCAAGAAGATGCTACTATATTTCTCCCACTATTTGTTGCACAGCATGGTGGCTAAGCTAAGAGACAAATCTAATTATAGAATGAAGTTGAGCTTTTATGGTTTTAATAAGATGAATAGGCGGGATTCTAAAACTCCAACAAACTAGGTTTAGTCAAACTATAAACTTAAAATTGTTTGTCTTTATGTAGTTTCCTATCAGCAGAAAATGATTGCCATTCGTGTTGATTAATTCTCCAGCAAACACTAGGTTTTTGTGGGAGAATACATATCAAGGGGCGTAATTTTGATTTCACATTTTCAAAACCACAATTGAATGTAGGGAATTTAGCTGACTTTTGCCTATTTAAAATGAAGTTCTTGTTCTTAGATTTTAATTTTTAATCCACCTCTTTAACATAAACAAGATAGATGAACCAAATATTTCAAAAATTGAAACATTACTCACGTCAACGTAGTGAACTGTCCAACATGAGTGTATATGCATAAATTTTTTGCAAGTAAGTGCATGTATGGAAAGAGCTTCACATCCAGATCATTTTTCAGTTAGAATTCAGACTTTCAGAATTTCCTAAGGAAAGAAATAAATGTAGAGGACAGGGCAAAGATGCGCATTTCTTAAGATGCGCAAATTGCTGTTCCAGTGATTCTTGAAGCTTCTATAATGTATACTCTAAATTGAATTTTCTGTGCTATATTTTTATTTGCTATTTATGCATTTGTTTGTTGCTACTTCCCCTTTTTGATAAAGAAAAATTTAATCCCCTGTACTGATATGACCTCTCATGCATGCATTCACACAGAAGATGGAAGAAAATGATTTCCCTTTATGTGTTTCACTGGCTGCCTGATTAGGCATTGTTCTATCCTCATCCAGTTACTAAATGTTTTATGGGTCCTTTTTATGTCCTGTACAGGAATTTATATCATCGTGCAAAGCTCTACATGAATTACGTAGTAAAAAATACTTTGCAGGAGGTTTAAAGAATGATGGCCAAATTGGAGTTGCTATTGGAGTTCTTCAAGATGCACTAACCAATGCAAAAAGGAAAATACCAGGAGAGGATTCATGGAAATCTGTCTTTGGCAAAGAAGTTGAAAATGTGGCAGAGACCCTCAAAAAGTTTGAATATGAGAATGAATTTGTATGGCATGAGAAAATTGCTTCTGGTGATGAGTTGCCTTTGCTACAAGGTAGCAAAATTGTGAAGATAGAACCTTATCAGCCCAAAAAATGGGAGAGAGAACTTGCCTTTAAGCTATAGTTAAAATTTGTCGAAATGTATAGCATGAAGAACGCTTGTATAGGATCCTGTGGCTTCATTTTGAGGAAGCAAGGGCGGTCAAGCTTCTTGTCTTTCTCTGCTGTTAAAAATGTGCAGAATGTGAGGAACAGTCATTTTTCTTTCTCCAAGTGACTGGCAGATACTGAGAGGTTGCCAGGCAGGTTGAGCTGTAGCAACAAAGGATTTGTATGGCTCGTGATTGATTATAAGCTATAACATTACTTGTGGGAGGTTCTTTCTGAAGTAGAATTATGAAGTATCAATAACGTTTTCTTGTTAAGAACTGAGATGGGCTTTGGTGTATTATCTTTTTGGCCTGAGACAAATTAAATAGCTGATCTTGCAATGTAGAGAACACTCTGTTTTAAGACCTGAACACATGCTATGATCTTGAAAGCTTTCTCATCCAAATATGAACCATAACTACAACACAACTAAATTTGATAGCTTACTTTGGTGAAAAGTATGTAGCAGAAATCCCCATTTTATCTTATTTTTTTCTGTTAAGCTTATACTTCAATGACCTCAGTATTGTAATATTGATTCTTTATTTTCTATATGTTATTTTGAAAAATGTTACGAGAACTTGGTGAACAACTCTTTTTTCTCACTTTTTTTATATTTTATATTTTCTAATTAATACAAATTTGTTATTAGAATTTTTAACGAATATGTTTCTAAATTTATCCATTTTAACAAGAATTATTTTTAAAAATTCACAGTTATTATTATTATACCAAATTGTTATGTTGATAAAGTTCATGAAACAGTTATTTTGTAGCCTATCAAATCTAGCTAGCCAACCGGACTACCTTCTCAGAATTCCGGAAATGGTGGGTCATCATTTGCCACGTGGCAAAATCTAAACCATTTGAGTAAATGATTTGCTCTTAACAAAAATAGTTAAGAATTCGAAAAAAAAAAAAAAACTTTACCATTAGAAAGACCTGAAAAATGGCACTTCATTGCCATTCGCTTGTCTTCAATCCTCCTTATAGAACCAGACCCCTTTCTCAATTCAACCCATTGTCAACTACCCATCTTTCTCCATGGTGTAAGAATTCAATCTGCTTCAGTTCTGGCTCATTGAAACTACCACAAAAAAGGTCTCTTTTATGTAACTCTTATTCCTTTTTGTCTCTTTCTAATGAAGTCTTAAAAATTATGTTCTTTTTGTTACGGTATTTATGACTGGAGATGCTTGTTACACTCATTTACAGGCTACATAAGAGTGTTTCTGCAGTAATCTCTGAAGCAAGTGCAGTTGGGTCGAGTTCTGCTGGCACTCATGTGTTCAAACTCACCTACTTAGAGGTATTCTTCTGGATTTCTTGATTTGTGTCCTGGCCAAATTTGATTGATTTTCAGTTTTTATTTACCTTTTATTCATATTTCATTGATTTAATTGGTTTTAGGGGAATAGTTGGTTATGGGAGGTGAGTGGAGTGAACATTTTAGTTGACCCAATCTTGGTAGGTAACTTGGATTTTGGTATACCTTGGCTATATGATGCTGCCAAGAAGTTCTTAAAGAATTTCCAGGTACTTCTATCTTCTATTGCTTTAATTTCTTTATTGTTTGAAGCTGATAACATTGATTGAAGTATTTTAAAGGAATATACAGTCAATTTTGTGATGTTATATTCATTTGTCATGAAGTGTGTGGTAATTCGTAGCATCTGGATTTCTTATACAATCTCTGTTGCGTGTTGACTGTTGCTCAAATTAGTACTGCAAATTGTAATGCAGCTTAGTGATCTTCCTGAAGTGGACTGCTTGCTAATTACTCAAAGCCTTGACGATCATTGCCACTTGAAAACCTTGAAGCCACTTTCTGAAAAATTGCCGAGCCTCAGAGTCATTGCAACTCCTAATGCTAAGCCTCTGTTGGATCCTCTTTTTAGCAACGTAAGTTCCTTGGAACTTTGGATTCTGTCTGCTCCTTTTTTGTGGAGATGTCTATGCTTGTCATTTCTTTTAAGTTGGCATCTATTCAAATGTTTACTACTTCATTAATGTTTACATGCTGTAGCTTCTTTCCCCATTTTATTATGAGGTTTCATTTATATTTAATGTTTCTTGTTCTCTGGAGTCACCATTGACCCATCACATCATTCCTTGATAAAGGAATATGATTATTTTAAAGTATGTGTATGTTAGCACTGTGATTTTGGAGATAAGGTCCAAATGTGCACTTCCTCAAAAGAGTAATTGTGTTTTCTGTGGAGGTCTCACTGCATAGTTTGGAGTTGATTGTGATTTCACTATGAAACACAGTTAAGACTTAAGAATGATAACCGAAAGGATTCTGAATTTCATTCATGTACGCTTATTGTTGCCTTCCTAGTATGGCCTGTGATTGGTGCTACTGCTGTTAAAGTTTCAGATTTTTTAATGGATATATTGATAAATTGATATATTGATAAAATTAAGTTATCCATTATACTCATTATGTAATGGATATATTGATAAATTTTTAATCATTTCTGCATTCAAACCCAAACAAAGTTTCAGATTTTTTCAGGTTACTTATTTGGAACCTAGCGAGAGCTCCGAAATTGAAGGTAGAAATGGTTCTAAAGTCGGAGTGCAGGCTACTGCAGGGCCAGTTCTGGGTCCTCCATGGCAGCGCCCTGAGAATGGGTAAGACTTTTTGTGCTTGAAGTTGAGATACTTGTTTCATATATGTATGTCTGGCTTAACATCTATATTTATCTGGTGAGCTACAAATATGGCCTTTATTGTGCTGTTTGCTTCAGGTACCTTGTCAGTTCTCCAAAAGGCCAAATGACTCTCTACTACGAACCCCACTGTGCATATAACAAGAATTTACTTGAGAAAGAGCATGCCGATATCGTTATCACACCAGTAATAAAGCAACTTCTTCCGAAATTTACTTTGGTTTCTGGACAAGAAGATGCAGTCAAACTTGCAAAGTTGTTGCATGCCAAGTACACAGTCTTCACCATGTTCTCTGTAGTCATACATTTCCACTTTTATTTTTATTTTTACCTAGTTCCCTTGTTTCCTAGGTTCATTGTCCCGATGAAAAATGGAGACCTTGATAGCAAAGGGTTTCTTGCCAGTATTATCCAGGCAGAGGGAACAGTAGAATCGTTCAAGGTCTGTTTTCTTCTTTTTCCAGTTACAAGTTTTTCTTTTACCTTCTACCGATATGTGATTGTTGCCTGCACCTGGTTGGATGAGTGGCATATATACTCTAGGCATTTTACGCTTAACCAATAAAAATGTAACATATATATATATATATATATATATATAGATATATTACAAACCTAACCCATTTGTGCAGTCCCAGTAGACAAGAATTTACCCAAAAAAAAAAAAAATAACAGCCTTCGCACAAATAAAATCTGGAGGCAAATGGATTTTAATAATGCAGACGGCTAAATACGGGGAACTGTTAGCATGCTGTAAATGTATTCTATGAGATGAACTGCAAGTTAGTAGTGCTCATAGATTCAAATTCTTGCACAACTATTGCATTAAACATGCATTTGTTCTTTCATAATGTACACATCTAAGGCTCTAAGCTATTGTTTTGCCATTGATTTCCTTCTGCTGAACCTTTAGCAGAGATTGAAACAACTTAATAGTTTTAGAGTTGATTCTATTTCACGTTTTGACAACATCATTCAAAAATTGAAATTGTCAATAACAAATCCTTTTCTTGGAAAAGAAAGAACATAATTCAGGCAGTGTATCAACAGGTTGAATATATAGTAAGAGAATCTAGATTGATTCTGGCATCTTTAATTCTTTTCTTTCTTTTTACCTTCGCTTGATATTTTATACCCATAATAATTTAAAATGGTTGAGCCAGTGAGAAGTAGTCAAGTGGTTACTTATAAAGGCATCCTGAAGTGTAGAGTTTGGATCCTACTGTCTTTAATTTGTAAAATTTATTTTCGCATGATTTAAAAGGGAAAAGCTACATTTTATTGTATAATCCATCAGTGCATCCTAAATTATATGACCTTCTTATTAATAAAAAAAAAAAATCAGAATGATTAAAATCTATAACTTCTTTTTGTCAACTTTTCTTGAATATGAAAACTTATGATGCATTGAATTGAAATTTTAATTCATGCAGGAGCTTTTAGCTAAGGAACTACCGGATGGCCAGGTGCTAGAGCCTACACCTGGCGTTCCGCTAAAAGTTTGAGCACCTTGAATTCTTCCATCCCTAATTACGTTCTCATGGTGTTCAGCGACAAAAAATTTGGCAGCAACTTCGACCGTGAATCCTCTTTTGATCTCTGACGCATAATACAGAGCAAACAGATGGATTGTCGGACACACGTCTACTTATGTACATGTATATGCATGCATCCACTTAGGGAGTTTTATCCCCTTTTGGTTTAGCGTAACATACATCTTTTGGTGTAAGGACACAATTTATAAACATAAGCAGAAAATTAATTTTGTAAATTACGTTGTTCTAAAATAGAAATTTAGTGTAACATAATATTGCCTACAAAAAAAAAAGAAAATTCTATTAATGTTGATGATGTTAGTTCATATTTCACCCATGGTAGGTTTTAGTTTTTTTATTAAAAATGGTACATTTTATGATTATTTTATTTTTCATAATATAAATTTTACTTTATTTATAATCACCATTGAATGATGAAGAATATTATTATTCAATGGTGATAAACACAAAGTAAAAATAAAGTATTAAAACTGTAAAATATCCTTGAAAAATTGTTTACTTTGACTTGAACTTAGGAAATATGATGTTGTTCTGGCATGTTACATTGCTGATCATGTTAATTTATATTCAGGACAGTTTGATTTAGAATTCAGCGTTGAATCAATTTAGGAGTGTGTGCTCAGTTTAAATTCAACTAAATTAATTCAAAACTGAATTAATTGAGTGCATGCATATCAACTATTTGAAAAATAAAAAATGAATTGATCAAAAAAAAATTTTATATTAAAATTGAATAAATTTTTGAATATTCAATATCAAATTTGGAAATATAGGTTTATAAATATTCATGTATATAATTTTGCACAAATTCCTATTTGTTGCATAAAAATGTGCAACAATATATAAATTGTACATTTAAGTTGAATAATTTGCTTATTCTCTATGAAAAAGTGAATATATATATATATATATATAAGATTTGAGTCTCGGTAGGGTATGTAAAATCGAACCAGATTGAATAATTGAACCAAACTGACATTCGATTTCGGTTCTTATTTTCAAAGCTTTAAAATTTTGGGTGAAAACTGAAACCGATTAAGTTTAATATATATATTTTAAGGATATTTACATAAATATATTAAAAATAAAAAAAAAATTTTAAAAATTGTTGACTTGAAAAATTTTTAAAATTATTTTTTCTAACTTTTTTTCTTTTAAATATAGTCAATTTTTCTTACCACCCTTATTTTTAGGGTTGTCTTTTTTTTTTAAACATTTTTTTTACTGATTTTTTTCAACAATTTTTTTTGTGTACACTGTTTTCATTTATTTTTCTCAATATTTTTTTGCTCAACATTTTTTTTACT
>CATIWM010455859.1:0-27434 GCA_949671775.1 Mallotus repandus
ATAAATAGTATTTTACTATTCATAGATACATAAATAAAAAAAAATTTAAATCTTCAATTGTAACGTATCATACCAAACTTTTCCAAGATATTATTTCCAATTTTATTAGTAATGTTTATAACATAATTTAATTGAATTAAACGCTTTGCTGAATGGTTGGTTTTAAATGTCCATCTCGGGCTACGTGAGACGAGGTGTGACAAGATGAGTGGATTACTATGATCAAATTTACAATCAGATTTGGTAATTACACTCCTACAAGTGCCTACAAACTATGTAAAGCTACCATGGTAGGTAATGCATAAAAATATTGAGATTTACTAGTAGCCTATACTCCAATTAAGGAAGAAATAAACAAAAAAAAGTTGACTATTGGAGTCTTGGCTATAGTGGCAGACACTCTGAAAAGAGAGTTTTGTGGCTTCTCCTTGTCCATAGAGTCATTAAAAAAAAACTGATAATGGCTTTGATGAAACTGCAAATCTATGACATGTTTTATTTTGATAATTGTGCCTGTGAATTTTAAAAACATTATTATAATATTGATATGACATCTCAAAAATACATGTCAGAATTATTATTATTTTTTTGCTAAGCTTCCAAAGCCCTAGCTTGAAATAGCAAAAATGGCCTATCAACTTCTACTAAATGAGGAAAAATTAGTTGAGGGTTTAAGAGGAGGAATTCAAGCGATTAGGTATGCCATGAGAAAGGCATGTACTAAACTCAAAGTAAGGCAAGATGTTAAGCGCCTTCTTTATTTAAATAACAGTAGTTCTCAAAATAAGTATGTTCTTGAAAGATATGGGTGTTCTTATGGAATAGATAATTAGTTTAGAATATGGTATTCTTTTAAAAAAAATTTAAAGGATACCATAAGAGAAGAATATTAAAAAGAGAGAGAAGTAGAAAAGAGGCCTAGTAAGCCTATAAGGTTTATTAGGAGGATAAACCTTAGAGACAAGAATGGGATAGAAACCTTTAAGAAAACAATATGAAAGAGAACCTAAATGTCTTTAGGGAAAACCTCTTAGAAGTTGTTTTTGCTGCTAGATTTGTGGTGCCAAAAGTCATAAAACTGATACGTATCCATATAAAAATAAGAGGAGCAAAAATCTTCGAAGAGTATTCTTTGAAGATAAGAGTCTAACATATGAAGCTATAGATGAAATGAGTACTTTGGTATAAATTCAATATATGAAGTAGTTTCTAAATACAAAACTGACTATGATAAATCTGATTTATCGACAACTCAAACTTTCATGATGTCAATAGAAGCTAGGGCTACCATAGATGATGAGCTAATCGCTTTGGACATTGCTCTGGTACATGAGAAATTATTCCAGTACAAGGATCCATCTAAAAGCTGTTAAGATTGGAAACTGACTAAGGTAGACATCAATTCTATATACAATAAGTCAAGGTTCAATTTTAAATCAATAGTGGATGTCTCCCAGTTTGACTTGACAACTAAGGTTTCTGGCACCAAGTTAGAAACGCTAGATGTACCCCTTATTAGTGTTATTAAAATTAGAGAAATGGCTAATAGGTTGAAAGGAGAATATAAGTACATCCATGTTGGTTTAGTTCAAGTAGGATTAGTGCCTTTGTTCAATATTCTAGCAAATAGTCTTATGATAGCAACAATATTAGACAAAAGGTTAAAAAAGTTTAAAGATCAACTGTAGGAGTATAGCTTAACCTAACAAATAGTCCAGTATAGTTTTAAGCCCATGCAAATTATTTAATGGCTTTAAGTGATAAACATTTGGGAAATTCCTTGACCTTAAGAATAAAATCAACCAAGATTAATAGGATGAATTCCTAGGATAAATATTTGGCGTATCACACTAAGATAGTGTTTAGGCTTATTAACACTATCAATCATGGGGTGACGAATATTTCTAAGGTTATAGAATTTTTTGAAGAAGGTTCAGCTAACTACAAGCAATTCCATAAGAATAAATCCTATTGAGTTAAGCTAGCCAAAGAGTTGGGTTCTTATAGAAACAACATATTAAATCTTATAGGTAAATAGAATCTTCTCAGATCTCCCAGACATTATCCTCAATCTAGAAGAGCCTATGAGAGGTTTTAGAATCTCTAATCTTATATTAAGAACTATGTCCTCTAAGTCAACTTTTAGTTCTATCCTACTAGACTGACTCCCAATAAGATTTGTGGAAATTCTTAGAACACTAATAGAGATTTCTAGAGAATCATTAGAAATGACCAGATTCTCATCAAGAGAAGATAATAATTAGTCATCTAGAACTTGAAAAATAATTGGGTACAAAGTACATAGTATACCCATTTACGTAAAAGATGAGGAAAATCAAAAAGAAAGTTCGAGGGTAATAAGATATGCCATATTGACCCTTGAAATGGTAAAAGAAATCTCAAAAATGGCTCAATAAAGATCAATCTCTTTTTACAAAATTTAGAATATGGTTTTGCCTATTTCAAAGGCATCATAGAATATCTTTAGGTTGAATAATGTAAGTTTGAGTGTACAAATTCTAACCTTAGAAAAACTAAAACTAAAACTAAAGTTTAGGTTCTACCCAGTTAAGGTTTCTAAAACTGACATACAGAGAACAAGCACAATGTGGTGAGTCATGAATAGATTGTCTATTTAGATCATTTAAATCAAATCGATCAAAAGAAGAAATAAGAAATTGAGATCTTTCTAGACAATCATTCGAAAAAGTATGATTATTAGGTCAAACACACTGCACCTTTGTCTTCTAAAATCTCTATAGAAGAAATCATACCTGCGGAATGGGGAGAAGAATTTGAAAACAAAAATTTAGAAAAAGGTGAGTAATGCTTCTTGGTACGAGGAATTGTGTGGTACAACATAAGGCATGATAGAAAAACCTATTATGCGAAAAGTTGAACTACTAAAACCAAAATAGAATAAATTCTTAGTTAAGTTAGTTGATAACTTTAGTGAAGAACAATTAAAGTTATGGGTTCTAATGGTATAAAAGCCAAAATAAAACTAAAAAATCCATGTACTATCATCTGAGCCAAAAATATAACATATTCTAAGGAGATGATGGAGGAATTTGATAAGTGAATTCTTGAATTGCTAAAAAAAAGGTTGATTAGAGATATTGTGAGCCCACATTCTAGTCTAGCCTTTATGGTTATTAACCATATAGAGTAGGTACGAGGTAAAACAGGAATCATTATAGACTATAGTCAAGTAAATATAGTTACCAAAGATGATGTCTATAAGATTCCTATAGTAGGGGATGTAATAGACAAACTAAGTCTTAAGCAACCTTCCATTTTTCTAAATTTGATTTAAAAAGTGGTTATTGGCATGTAAAAATGGAGGAAGACTCAATACCCTTAATATCTTTCAATACGCCTCAAGGAATATATCAATGGTTGGTCATACCATTCAGACTGAAGAATGCACCAAGCATTTTTCAATACAAAATGGATAATGCTTTTAAGGTATTAAAATTTTTTGTGTGGTCTATATAGATGGTATGTTAGTTTTTAGTAATAATTAATTATAACACATAAGTCAGCTAAAATAAAAGACTGATTTCTTCTAAAAGGAGGGTATGATTCCATCAGCAAGAAAGATAGAATGGTTTAAGGAAAAGATAAAATTAGATATTGAGGTTACAAGAATGGTTTAGTTATTACAAATTGGATATTAAATATATTCCATTTGATAAAAATTTAATAACTGATTCTTTTTCTCATGAACTTTTTAATTATGTGATAGATCCTACTACCAAGAATAAAATATACTAGTTTACAAAAGACAAGGGCATTTGAGAAAGCAATGTTTTCAAAAGAAAAAAAAAGGAGAATGAGAGTGTAAGTTCTGAAAACAAAGATATCTAAAGATATTCTTTTTTGGATGTGTAAATAGATTGGTCATATCTCAATAAAATACCTAAACAAAAAGGATGAAATGAATTTGAAAGAATTGGTGAATTCTAACAAGGAGCATGGTAAAAAAGAATATAAGAATGTTATGGCTCCTCTAAAGGAATGAAAGGAGAACTCCTTAATTTAAAAAAATGAATGATGGGAAATTAAAACAAAAGCCCTAGACTATAAAGCTATTGGAGTTGTAAAATTTGGATTAACAAAAGAAGAAGTTGAGAAAATCATAAAAGACATAATAATAGAAAGCCAAAAAGAATATGAAAAAGCTTTGTTGTAATAAAAAGTTCCAAAAGTGACAAAGAAAAAAGAAGTCCTTAAAGAAGATCTTTTAGATGATCTTCCTGAAGATGAACTTGAATTAAAAGATTTTGAGAAAGAATCTAGAGATATTAATTTTTGAGGATTTCTAGAATTACTTTAAAATCCTAAAGATAAATAATCCTTGTATTACTATCAAGACTTTGATGGTCTTAGTCTTTCTAAAAATAGTTTTATGATATGTACAAGATTAAAAGCAGGCCTTTAGAAACAAGGCTACTTACAAATGGCACATTTCATGGAAGAAGTCACTAAGTACATCCAGACTTCGGAAAAATGGCTTAAAATCTGCTTGGCAAATGAAGAAGATTCTCTTGAAGAGATTTTTGAGAGGAAATAACTTCTTAAAAGCATGAAATAATATCTACCTCCTAATGTAATATACATCGTTCAAAGGAAGATCATTAATTTGATAAATTACTCTTTACAATAGCGTTTTATGTTATTTCTCTATATCTATTGGCAATCATTTGAATGACCTAGTATGTAAATAGAAGCATATATGGCAGTGGAAAAGTTTATAATTTGCCAAAGCATGATTAATATCAATCTTAGAAGTAGATTTAGACAATCCACATCCAGTGTTTTTAGGAATTATGAAAGTTGCTCTTAATATAATTAAAAAAATCATATAGATTTATTATATTTCATAGTGCTAGCACAATGATTAAATACAAAGAGGATGGTAAGGTTTTATATCCTTATCAAATTTAGAATTTACGTCCAGTTACATATAGATAGCTTGTGGAACCATATAGGGTTAGTAACAAAAATATGAAATTAAAATGAAAAATGTATGAAAAGGTAAATCTTCACATTGAGTTCTTTAAAGCAGTTTTGGAGAATGTAGCATTCAACGAAGAATACTATATTCTCGGAGAGGGTAAGATGTTTGTTACTATCTAGTCTAGATACATTCTTAAATTTAACAAGGAAGTTATTTTTGAGATTAGTATACAAAGACCCTAATATGATTTTTAAATTCGAGACCTTTGAGATTTGGAAGAAGGTAGCTGAAAATAAAGAATAATACCTTGTAGCCTAGAGAGGTAAGGCAATTTAAGAGCAGGATAAAGAAGATGACATGAATTGGGACCTGCCAGTATACAACTCATAAATGGAGTGACTGGTGATATCATCCATGATGCTAGCATCAACATGAACAAATGAGGCATATCATGTAACTCTATCTTTAAGTAGTAATATGTCTTATTTTTAGAAGGTAGTAATGGATTTCTTATCTCTTAAGATTCCATTTAGATAAAAAGAGATAAAAATTCCTTTATATTATTGTACCTAAAGATAATTGGAAAATGGGATCAAATGTACTAGTTGTCTGTAATAGTGTGCTTTAATAATTTTATTTTTTGAGCTAGCAAACAGTGCTAGAGGCACCGACTACTTCAATGTATTTCTATATAAACTCCTTCTACTTCTAAAGAAGGGGGAGCAGAAATAAAACCAAGATTTCTCTATATCTCTAGAAATATTTTTGCTACTATACACCTTGTTTAGTCACAGTAGTATTAGAAAAGAGTGTTGTTTGTAAAACATGTATTGCCAAAAAGGAAAGAGTAGACCTGGCATAAAAGAACCTTCAACTAGTAAATTGTTGTTGGCATTTACTGTGAAGAAAGGTAAAGTTGTTACGAAAGTTTAGTAGACCCTATTAACTGAAGGTATATATTTCTTTTTAGAATAATTGCTTTAATTTATTAAGCATTTATAACATGAAGAGTTAAGTGTATCTTTTTAAGATAAACATGGTGTATATGCATGTTTTGTTAATGTCAGATAATTGTCTATATCTTGATTGTTTACATCTAGATCATAGAGTAGGTAAGGATCCAGTAATAGGACTATTAAATTCTATTTGACTCTCTTAATTCTCTAAATATTTATGTAGAAACCTTGACCAAGTAATTAAAAAATTATTTTGAATAATTAAGAGAATTTACTCTAAGATAGAGTGAATTTGAAAACTATTTTCCCAAGAACAGAAAATCATTAAGTCCAATTGCTAACTCGATACTTCAATGAGTATGATAAGCTAAAAAGAATTTGGAAATTCTAGATTTCATGACAATCGATCCTTGAGTAGATCTTTGATTTCGCCTTAGTAAGAGCAAGCTCACCTTGAGTGGTATCAAAGTCGTGGGAAAAAGAGGCGAAAGTGAATTTCTAAATTTCGTTGTAATAGTTGACTAAATTGAAAAATTGAAAGAAGAAGGACTAAATATTCTTAAAGGCACCATTTTAAAAATAAAATCAAAGTTAAGTTACAAATAAAAAATATAGAACCAATTTGAAATTTCATAAAAAGTTAAGGTATCATTGATATAATTTACCTGTAAATAATGAATATTATCGAATTATTTACCTTATTTAAAACTTGAGAAGATATAACTATTATTTTTTAAAAAGATTGTGTATTATCAAATTATTTAAAAAAAATTTTAGTTTAAATATTTAGTATTCAAAATTCATTAAACTCTAATTAATCTAATTCCATCAAAAACTTTGAATTGTTTATGGATTTGTACATGTCATCTTGTGCAGGGGCCATACTCATATGTAATATAAATAAGGAAAATGTACAATAAAATATCCTCTGGTTAGACGCTTTTTAAATTAAAGGATTGTGGTATTTTTGTGTAACATTTAAGGGTTTGTGGTTTGGTTTTACTTGTATTTTAATACCTTACTCAGTAATATTACTAAAAATATATGATATAATGTTAAAATAACATGTATTTTTAATAAAAATTTATTTATTGAGTAGTATAGCATTCAATTAACTAAAATAAATTCACAATTAATAAAAATAAGATCTATTTTTATTTTATTAAGAGTAAAAGAAATAATTTTTAAAATAAATTTATAATATTTTTAAAATTATCTAAATAGTTATATCGATGGTAGATCACATGTAAAATATTTTTATTATTGAAAAGTATTGTTATATTAAGATTTTATTATAAAATAATGATGATATTAGTTGATAGGGTATTAAAGTGTTACAAAATAAAACCACAAAATTTTAAATATCACTAAAAGTACCATAAGCCTTTAAATTAAAATGTGTCTAATCACAAGATATTTTTTGTTGCGTTGTCTATAATTATATTGTTGCGTTGTGGTTGTAAAAATTCTTATTTTGACTTAATTATCCTCATTGCAAGTAATATAAAAATAAAATATACACTATATTAATTGTTATGACCCGTATTTTATTTATTAAATTAAATAAGGATTTTAAGAGTTAATTATTATTTTTGTGAAATTGTGGTTAAATAAGTATTTTGATAGTTTTGATATAACTAGAGGATGTATTACAAATATTTATGTGTAAATATTGTGATTAAAAATTTTAAGTTGAGTATAGTTATATATATATATACATATATTTTATTTTTTTTATAATATGAATTGGTGGGAGAATAGTTATTTTATTATTATTATTAAAAAAAACATATAAAACTTTTTTTCTTTCCCTCTTTCTTTCCTTTCTTTCATCATCTTCTTCTTCCTGATCCTTGCTACTAGCCACGCCACTGTCTGCACAGCCACCACCCAATGCCATCGGTCAACACCAGACGACACCACCACCAGTTGCTGCTCCTCCTCCGACTAGTTGTTTCTTTACCTCTCCTTCGCGTTTTTCCCATGGCCGAATAGGGAGAAAGCCACCGTCGCTGGATCCGGCCACACTAGATGTCGCCGTCGGTCTCAAACTATTCATCTTCCTCTAGGTAGTGTTGTCCCTCAATCAATTTCACTGGGTAACACCGGCAACCATCTCAATTTGAGGTAAATTGATTTTAACTATTCTGACCAATTCATGCAATTTGAGTTAAAATTAGACTTAGTTGCAATTATATAAAATGAAATTAAGTTTCAATTCAGTTTAATTAGATTTAGTTGCTATTAGATGAAATGATGTGGAGGTTGTAAACTTTTTATTTATGAAATTTATTTATTTTTTTGAATTTTTGGAATTTTTTGGGCGTTCGGTTACTGTTCCGAGCTCAGAAAATTTTCATATTTTTAATAAATTCTATTAATTATGCGGATTAAACTTTGTGAAGGAAGTTTTGTGAATTTCCTTGTAGAATTGAAGATATGAATTTTTAAAGGTTATGTGTAAATATGTATTTTTGAAAAATTATTAGAAATTAGTAAATTATTTAATTTTAAATAAATTGTTATTAATTATTCTGTTTTATACTGTTTTTAAATAATAAAAGTATGAAAATAATTTTTATAATTGATTTCCAATTATTTGTTAATTAGTATTAATTTTGAGAAAATAAATGAATAATAAATTTATTTATTATTTTCAAGCTTAAGTGAGTCTTTGTAATTTTTATGATATATTAGTGATTTGAGAAAATTATATTATTTTTATATATGTAGTTGAGTTGGTTCTTGATTAGGCATAAAGTGTAGTTTGAGGGCCCAACCTGAGAAGTTGAGTTGTGGATATTTTTGAAGTGAGTTTTTGTGTAGGAATGACTCTACTTTTAGTAGAAAGATGTCCGTTTTACAAAGGAGACTCTGCTGAATTTTTGGTAGATTTCTCGTAAAATGTGACATTGATTTGTGTTAAGTTTTGAGTGTTATTAGAGTCGTGTCTTAAATCTAGTTTTTCCTTAGAAATCTAAAATGCATAAGGTTAGGATTTTAATCCTAATTATCTTTATATTATTTTATTATTATTATTTTTCCTATAGCCACACCGAGAGCTAGGCCTCTAGGACAGGGCCAGTCAAGTCAGTATAGAGGAGCGCATTCCACTTGTGAGTTATTATTTTGTGTATGCATGTCATATAGAATTCTTACCCAACATCGATATTTTTATGTTAATATGCTATGTGCATTAGCCTTTAATTAATTGTGAGTATTGTGGGGTTAAAATTACATATATATTAAATGACATAAATGTGCAATCGATATTTTGATTTGGATGTTGTTCATATCTATGGTTATGATTTTATTATTAAATGTTTATATATTATTTTTATTATTATTGGAGGATAGTAGTAGAACATGCTACCTAGAGTGGGATACACTAGGACTGTGTGCGCACCAGTATGCTAGAAACTAGGTTATGAAATTTTGATTGATATGAGATTATATGGTTGAGATATGATTAAATTGATTTTTGAGACTTGTGGATAGAGAGGGGTGTGGCTGTCGGAGCTTGGTTGACCCTCAGTGTCTCGGGGCCAGTCATATCTGTAGCGAGACTGCGGAAGCTCGGTTAACTTTGGGTCTCAGGGCCAGTCCACTACTAAATTAGAAAAGAGAAATATTTTGGATACAATATGGCCTGTTGGCTAGTGAGGCACAATATTTGAGGTTACAAAAATTTTAGGATTCTGCTCCGTTCCTTCAGTTTTCTCCACTTCCACTTGTGTTCTGTTTGTGTGGAATTGTATTTGAGCATTTGAATGAATGCACGTATAAATTAAATAAATATAAATATAAATAAATATTATTGTGGCACTTGCGTGATTGTACCTTTAGGATGCATGCATATGTATAATAATGATTCACTCAGTGAGGTCTTATTCCCTTCAATTATTTTTTTCCAATATTTTATTCTTTAGACCTCTCATAGTAGTTCTCTTCGCTGGACCCATTCTTCACTGGCTGACTTATGTAAATTTTAAACTATTATTTCCTTGTATTTTTAGACGTTGCTGTAGTAGTATATATTGTGGTAGTAACATGTTTTGAGACTTTTGACAGTGATCTTCTACTTGATTGTATGTAAATATATTTTATTGTGATATTATTTATGGAAAATTCTTTATGTTTTAAAAATTTTTAATTATTTGGTAAACTTATGATTTTATTTGGTGTGTAAGTTGTGGTTTAGGCTTGTTACAGGTTCAAAATTCATGAGAATTCTCATTCCCTAGTGCCAGGCATGACCTACAGGTTTGGGTCATATCAAAGTTGGTATTATAGCCTAGGTTTAGTATTGATTGACCTAGGTTGGTAGAGTTTGAGCTTTCTTTGAACTACTACAACAATTAGGTTCAACTATATCCTTGAAAAGTCTTCCTTGCTTTTAGATTTTTGCGTAACCATTAGGATATCTATTTGTTACCTGAATTGTGTGTTTTATTTCTTTTCTCTTTTCATAATGAGGAGGAGACCGCAAGTCGCTCCACCGGTTGATGAGATCGAGGATGGGGAGTCTTACCAGGATGAACCTCTACCCCTTGTGCCGCTTGCAAGGCATAAGGGTAGGGGTAGAGGTAGACCCAGAGGAGTGGCAGGTCGTTGTAGATAAAGAGAGCTGTAGGATGATGAGCTTGTAGGCCAGGATTTTGAGGAAGCTGCCTATGTACCAGGAGTTCAGCAAGGTGTAGCAGTTATACCCTAGGTTGTATAGCATATGCAACCTCTATTTTAGCAGGGAGTTTAGGGTATGTCAGATCTAGAGGCAGCATTATTTTATGCCAGAGTCAGCAGGATTTCTTTTGATGGGACTTCAGACCTACTAGATTTTCTTTATACGATTAAGTCGAGGACTTGGACTGCACATACCAAGTATCAAAGGATACTTATTATCGAGTTGTCAGTTGAGGGGCCAGCGTTGGATTGGTTTGTTCAGGTGATTCAACCCCATATGACTACACTCACTTGGGCTCAGTTCAGAGATCGGCTTATGAGACGATTTTGCCCAGAGCCGATGAGGATGAGTTACTGACTCCGATTGACTAATATTTCTAAAGGTGATAGGTCAGTGGAGGAGTATATCAGGGAGTTTCTTAGACTATCTTTATATGCCGAGGATATAATAAGGGATCAATACTTCGCCATCACCATTTATGTCACTAGGTTTGAGTTCTGCATTTGCTAGGATGCCTACTGCAGGCTTAACTCTTGAAGCAGTGACTGAGTTAGCCAAAGAGATTGAGCTTAGGCTCATTAGGCAAGGAGTTATGCCTGATTTCTATCGGATTAGAGGTATTGGAATAGGAGGATATCAGAGTACTCAGCATACGACATTTTTGATAGGCTCCAGTAGTCAGCCCAGAGGATCTTTTCAGCAAGGCCAGAGACCTCAGCATAGGGTCCACAGGAGCGGTAGACATAGTCGTAATGGAGCCCGTAGACCTATCAGATTTGGTTTAGGTGCTACCAGTAGCAGTAGTGGTCAGAGTTTAGGATATGGTAGCATAGGATTTATAGCTAGTGCTTGTCAGACATGTGGCAAAGTCCATCAGGGACCGTGCTATATGGTTCTAGAAGCATGCTTTAGATGTAGATAGACTGAGCACTATGCTAGATCATGTCCTTATTCAGAGTTTCAATAGCAGTTCCCTCAGCCTGGTACGACCAGTGTAGCTCCAGTCCAGTTTCAATCTCCACCATTTCAGTATCAGAGTCCCTTTTAGTTTGTAGCCCAGTAGGGGCAAAGTAAAGGAGGTAGAGGCAATGCTAGAGGATTTTGGTAGGCTTCTAACAGTCAGTAGGAAGGCAGAGGAAAGGCTAGAGTTTTCACTCTCACACAGGAGGATGCTCAGGCATCAATTGCAGTCATAGCAGGTACACTTCCGATATGTTACCTTGAGGCTAGAATTTTAATTGATCCGGGTGCTACCCATTCCTTTGTATCTCCTATTTTTGCTTCAAAATTAGGTTAGCAAGCTAAGAGGATGGCAATTCCTTTATCAGTTTCCATGCCTCTTAAGTGATTCGTTGGACACTAATGTTATTCCTCTTGGGTGTCCTATATTGGTAGAAGGCAGGGAGTTGCCAGTAGACTTGGTATTGTTGGATGTGATGGACTTTGATGTAATCCTAGGAATGGATTGGTTGTCTCAGCATCATGCCAATATGGATTATTGTAGCAAAGAGGTGATTTTAAGAATTTTAGGTGAAGAGGAATTCAAGTTCGTGGGTGATAAGAGTTCTGCACCTCAGAATCTTATCTCTGCCATTATGGCAAGAGAGATGCTTAGAAAAGGGTGTCAAGGATACTTGGCATTAGTCAGGGACACAGTTGCATAACAGACATCCATCTCAGATGTTCTTGTAGCTTGTGAGTTTCTTGATGTCTTTGCTGATTAATTGTTGGATTTACCACCTCATAGGGGTAGAATTTTGCATTGATGTGGTTCCAGGCACAACTCCTATCTCTATGCCACCTTATAAGATGGCTCTTGTAGAGTTAAAAGAGTTAAAGGAGCAGCTACAAGAGTTGTTAAATAAGTGTTTCATAAGACCCAGTACTTCTCCTTGGGGTGCACCATTTTTCTTTGTGAAGAAGAAGGATGGTACATTTACACTATGCATTGATTACAGAGAATTGAATAAGTTGGCTGTCATGAACAAGTATCCTCTTTCGAGGATAGATGATTTGTTCAATCATAATTTTTCTCTATGATCGACTTGAGGTCGAGTTATCATCAGTTACGGATCAGAGAAGCTGACATTCCTAAAATGGCATTCCATACTAGATATGGCCATTATGAGTTCGTTGTGATATCCTTCAGATTAACCAATGCACCAGTAGCTTTTTATGGATCTGATGACTAGGGTGTTCAGACCATTTATGGATCAGTTTGTAGTAATATTCATTGATGATATATCGGTGTATTCAAAGAGCATGGAAGAGTATGTGTATCACTTGAGAACAGTGTTACAGACACTAAGGGAACAGTAACTTTATGTTAAGTTCTCAAAGTGTGATTTTTGGCTTGAAAGTGTGGTATTCCTTGGACATGTAGTGTTTAAGGATGGCATTCATGTTGATCCATAAAAGATTGAGGCAGTATCTGAGTAGCCTAGATCAACATCAGTCATAGAGATTCAGAGTTTTTTGGGTTTGGCAGGGTATTATAGGAGGTTTGTTTAGGATTTCTCAAAGATTGTAGCACCTATGACCTACCTAACTTAGAAGAATGTGAAGTTTGTGTGGTTAGAAGCATGTGAGAATAGCTTTCAACTGCTAAAGGAGAAGTTAACTACAGCTCTAGTGTTGACTTTGCCTAATGGATTAGATAAGTTCACTATGTACTGTGATGCTTCCAAAGTTGGCCTAGGTTGTGTATTGATGCAGAATGGTAGGGTAGTGGCTTATGCTTCCAGACAATTGAAGAAGCATGAACAGAACTATCCTACTCATGACCTAGAAATGGCCGCTGTTATTTTTGCTTTCAAAAGTTGGAGGCATTATTTGTACGGGGTGACATACAAAATTTACACTGACCGTAAAAGTCTAAAGTATATTTTTTAGCAGAGAAATCTGAATCTCAGACAAAGAACATGGCTAGAACTTCTAAAGGATTATGATTATGACATCTTGTACTACCCAGGCAAGGCTAATGTGGTAGTAGATGCCTTAAGTAGGAAGTCCTCGGGTAGTCTTGCTCATATTAGTGTGGAAAGGAAACCTTTGATCCAAAAGATGCACATGTTAGTGGACTAAGGGTTGATGATAAAGATAACCAGGACAGGAGGATTGTTAGCTTAGTTTAGAGTTAGATCGATATTGAGGGATAGGATCAAAGCATTTTAGAGCTGAGATCCTGATTTGGTAGAGCTTATGGAAAAGTTCATGAAGGAAAGTTTGTTGATTTCAACCTTGATGATGAAGGTGCTCTGTGGATTAGTGGAAGGTTGTGTGTTCCTAATGTAGACAACTTGAGAGAAGAGATCTTAGAAGAAGCTCATTATGCAGCCTCCAGTGTACATCCTGGTTCTATCAAGATGTACCACAACATAAAGGATTTTTATTAGTGGGATGGAATGAAGTTGGAAAAAGAGAGCTAATTGGACTATAAAATAACAAGGATGCGTCCAAGAAGGTTGTTTTGATAAGAAAAAGATTGGAAACGACAGCTAGCAGATAGAAAAGTTATACAGACTCGAAGCACAAGAATGTGGAATTTCAAGTTGGGGATTTTGTATTCTTGAAGGTGTCAACAATGAAGGGTGTTATGAGATTTGGCAAGAAGGGGAAGTTGGCACCGAGATATATAGGGCCTTTTGAGATTTTTGGAGAGAGTTGGCATGGTTGCCTATCGGTTGACTTTTCCTCCGAATTTGTCTCAAGTGCATCCAATGTTTCATGTTTCGATGCTCAAGAAGTATATTTCGGATCCTTCACACATTTTGTAGCCTTAGAGTGTGGAAGTGAATGAAGATTTGACGTATGAGGAAGAACCAGTTGTAATTGTTGACTATCAAGTTCGTCAGTTGTGTTCTAAGCAAATTCCATGGTAAAAGTCTTGTGGAGGCAGAAATGCAGTTGGCATATCCTTATTTTTTTCTTGATAAAGCTTAATACTCCTTCCTAATTGTTAAAATTCGAGGATGAATTTTTGTAAAGGGGAAAATTATTTTGACCCGTATTTTATTTATTAATTAAATATAGATTTTAAGAGTTAATTATTATTTTTTGTGAAATTGTGGTTAAATAAGTATTTTGATAATTTTGATATAACTAGAGGATGTATTATAAATATTTATGTGTAAATATTGTGATTAAAAATTTTAAGTTGAGTATATATATATATATATATATATTATAGGGTGAATTAGTGGGAGAATAGCTATTTTATTATTATTATTAAAAAAACATATAAAACTTTTTTTTCTTTCCCTCTTTCTTTCGTTTCTCTTCTTTTTTTTTTTTCTTATTCTTCCTGATCCTTGCTGCTAGCCACGCCATTGTCTACCCAGCCACTACCGGACGTCGTAAGTCAGCACCAGGCAACGCCGCCGCCAGCTACTGTTCCTCCTTTGACCGGTTGTTTCTTCCCCTCTCCTTCGCTTTTTTTCGATGGTCGAATAAGGAGAAAGCCACCGTCGCCGGCTCTGGCCACACCAAACGTCATCATCAGTCTCAAACTATTTGTCTTCCTTTGGGTAGTGTTTCCCCTCAATCAATTTTACCAGGTAACACTGACAACCACCTCAATCTAAGGTAAATTTATTTTAACTATTTCGACCAATTCATGCAATTTGAGTTAAAATTGAACTTAGTTGCAGTTATATAAAATGAAATTGAATTCAATTTAATTAGATTTAGTTGCTATTAGATGAAATGACGTGGAGGTTGTGATCTCTTTATTTATGAATTTTTTTTGAATTTTTGAAATTTTCCCGGCTTTCGGTTACTATTATGAGCTCGGAAAATTTTCATATTTTTAATAAATTCTATTAATTATGTGGATTAAACTTTGTGAAGGAAGTTTTGTGAATTTCCTTGTAGAATTGAAGATATGAATTTTTAAAGGTTATGTGTAAACATGTATTTTTGAAAAATTATTAGAAATCAGTACATTATTTAATTTTAAATAAATTGTTGTTAATTATTATGTTTTAGACTGTTTTTAAATAATAAAAGTATGAAAATAATTTTTATAATTGATTTCCAATTATTTGTTAATTAGTAGTAATTTTGAGAAAATAAACAAATAATAAATTTATTTATTATTTTCAAGTTTAAGTGAGTCTTTTGTAATTTTTATGATATATTAGTGATTTGAGAAAATCATATTGTTTTTATATATGTGGTTGAGTTGGTTCTTGGTTGGACATAAAGTGTAGTTCGGGGGCCCAACCAGAGAAGTTGTGTTGTGGATATTTTTGAAGTGAGTTTTTGTGCAGGAATGACTCTACTTTTAGTAGAGAGATGTTCGTTTTACAAAGGAGACTCTACCGAATTTTTGGTATATTTTTGTTTTACCAAGGTGACTCTATCGGTTTGTGTTAAGTTTTGAGTGTTGTTAGAGTCATGTCTTAAATCGAGTTTTTCCTTAGAAATCTAGAATGTATAAGGTTAGGATTTTAATCCTAATTATTTTTTTATTATTATTTTTCCTATAGCCGTACTGAGGGCTAGGCCTCCAAGACAAAGCTAGTCAAGTCAGTACAGAGGAGTGCATTCCACCTGTGAGTTATTATTATGTGTATGCATGTCATATAGAATTCTTACCCAACATCCATATTTTTATGTTAATATGCTATGTGGATTAGCCTTTAATTAATTGTGAGTATTGTGGGGTTAAAATTACATATATATTAAATGACATAAATGTGCAATCTGTATTTTGATTTGGATGTTGTTCATATGGTTATGATTTTATTATTAAATGTTTATAAATTATTTTTATTATTTTTGGAGGATAGTAGTAGAACATGCTACCTAGTGTGCTACACTAGGACTGTGCATGCACCAGTACGCTAGAAACTATATTATGAAATTTTGATTGATATGAGATTATATGGTTGAGATATGATTAAATTTATTTTTGAGATTTGTGGATAGAGAGGGGTGTGGCTGTGGGAGCTTGGTTGACCCTCAGGGTCTGGGGGCCAGCCATGCTGGTAGCAAGACTGCGGGAGCTCGGTTGACTTAGAGTCTCGAGGCTAGTCCACTACTAAATTGGAAAAGAGAAATATTTTGGATACAATATGGCCTATTGGCTACTGAGGCATAGTATTTAAGGTTGCGAGAATTTTAGGGTTCTGCTCCGATCTTTCAGTTTTCTCCACTTCCACTTGTGTTATGTTTGTGTGGAATTGAATTTGAGCATTTGCATGAATGCATGTATAAATTAAATAAATATAAATATAAATAAATATTATTGTGGCACTTGCGTGATTGTGCTCTTAGGATGCATCCATATGCATAATAATGATTCACTCAGGCATAATAATGATTCACTCAGTAAGATTTGATTCCCCTCAATTATTTTTTTTAGGACTTTATTCTTCAGACTTCTCACAGTAGTTTTCTTCGCCGGACCCATTATTCACCGGTTGATTTATGTAAATTTTAAACTATCATTTCCTTGTATTTCTTAGACGCTGCAATAGTAGTATGTATTGTAGTAGGAGTATGTTTTGATACTTTTGATAATGATTTTGTACTTGACTGTATGTAAAAATTATTTTATTGCGATATTATTTATAGAAAATTCTTTACGGTTTAAAAGTTTTTAATTCTTTGGCAAATTTATGATTTTATTTGGTGTGTAAGTTGTGGTTTAGGCTTGTTACGGGTTCCAGATTCGTGAGAATTCCCGTTCTCTAGCGCCGGGTATAACCTCAGGATTTGGGTCATGTCAATAATATAATTAATTAATTTTAATATATATATATATATAGTAAAATTTTATATTCTTTTTAATATTTTTAATGTAACAAAACTTTTTTTTTGGGATACTCATATAACTATGATTATAAGGAGGTAAATTTTATTAAGATGATACTAAAAAAAATTTAAGCTATTTCATATAGAATGTTTATAATGAAATTTTTACTGTATATTGTACATTGTTAGAATTTTGAGCTAATTATTGCTATGTTGAATATTTAAAAAAAATTAAATAATCAGCAATATCATCTCAAAATAAAATTATTAAATGAAAATATTTCATTTAATTCATATTGAATTGTATAATTAAATGCGTTAACAAGAGTTCAAATTAATCTTTTAGCAAAATAATAACTCTTCTTTTAAGAAAATATATTTATGTAAAGGATATAATTAAACTTACAATAAACATAAATATAATTAATTTTTTTCATAAATATATAATAACGATGTTGAATATTTTTCAATCACATGGATAAAATATTTATAATTTTAGAACATGCATTTCGCTTTACCGTTACTTTAAATTACACATAATTTTATTTGTAAACAAGAATGATAAAAGAAATATCAATTTACCAAATTTTCGTTTTTATCAATATTTCCATGAAAACATTCTAACAGATTTGTAAACAAGAATCAACAAAAGCATTTATGAAATAAAAACCTCATGAAAACAAAGTTAAACGAAAAAAAAAAAGGGACAGAAACAGGCCAAAAAATTGTATTCACAAAACAATATATATATTTGTTTTTGGGGTTGAAATAGAAGTTTAAGAAAGAAAAAATTCTTATGAATCCTCGTAACTTATTGAATTTATTCTATTGAGTCATCATTGCATTTTATTTAAGTAGTTATTGATAACTTTTTTAATAGTCTTAATAGACAGTTTAACTATTACATATAAAAATAAGGTAAAATTCATTATAAAACCCTTAAATTTATTGGATTTATTCAATTGAGTTCTTATTATTTTTCATTATATTCTATTGAACTTTTATGTTTTTATTTAAATTTTTGATGATATTATTTTTATATACAATACTTAACACCGTTAACGAGTTTGTCAAATTGGTCTTCAATAGCTATATAAATAAAAATATAGAAATTCAATAAAATATAATAAAATAATAAGAGTTCAATAGAATAAACCGTTATAGTTTAGAAGTTTAATAATAGATTTTACCTTTAAAAAATGAAATGAAATTATTTAAAAGAAAAGGAGAGTTTGGTAAAGTTTGGGAGTTCCCTCCTGCTGCTAGATAGGTTGACTATGCATCTACATGACATGTCTTCTATAGTTCCATTTCTTCTCATATCTGCTTTTGAGCTGTTGGGTTTCTCTTTTTTTAAAAATTTAACCTAAGTTATAAATGCCACCTCTCTAATTACTTCTTTTTTTTTGCTTTTCCTTTACTGTTTCTCTGTCTCTCTCTCAGGTTTCCTCCATTGCAAACCAAGCTTCCTTTTCTTTTCTTTTTTTTTTTTCCAGCTTTTCTTAGAGGTCCCTCCTTTCTCTCCACATACACACCAAGACCCACCAACCGTTTTACCTATCTCTTCCTTTTTTGTGCCTAAAAAAAAATCATCTTTTTTAATTGTCTGTGCATATTTTTGCCTTCAAAGATTAGATTTTTGTCATTTCTTTTCTCTTCTCTTCTGTTCTTTTCTTTTGTTTTTTGGCCCACTAAATTGTATACTCACCACTTTGTGCTTCTAAACTACTCTTCTCTCTGCAACTGTGCCTTTTGGAGGCTTCTTGTTTCTGGGTTTTGGTGGGTTTTGTGTTATTTGAGGTCTACATTGGCCTATCTATATGCTTATTGAATCTTACTTGTTTCAAAAAAGAGAAGCCCTTTCTTTTCTCGTGTGGTTTCTCAAAGAAGAAGATCAAGGAGGCTAAGCTTATACACTTAGATCGCTTCAAAAGGTAAATTCTTTTCTTTTTCTTTTGCCACTTTCAGATTTTTATTTCTTTTATTTGTTTTGAAGAATTCACATTTCTCTTTTTCTGTCTCTTACTTGGATCATAAGTGATGCTGGTTGATACCTTATTCCTTTTTCTCATTATTGCAGCTGTTTAGGGATTTATGTGTTATGGGTTTATTTTTGCTTTCTCATTTAACTTTAAACGCATTTTGCTGAACTATAGAGGAAGTGTGTTTTAGTTGATTTCTTTTATGATTCTAGCTCACTGATCTTGTTCTCTTTCGGATACAATGTATTGCTACATGAAACTATCACTTTCAGTGTTGTGTTGGGCGTTCTCTTATCAACCTCTCTCTTTCTATTTTTTTTTCCTTTTCTGCTGAATTAATTTTAATTTGGTAAATAATAAGCCAAAAATCTAACTTATTCAAGTTGAAATGAATGATTTTCTTTACATTCTGTTCCCTTGAGGTTTGATAATTGAATTGGTAGGATAGCCCTTCGGTTCTGATACATTTCTGTAGCTATAGATTTTATAGAACTTTCAGGCCCATGTTGGAGCTTAAAAAATTCAGATATATGTTAGCCATTTTGATATGTTTTGACTTACATGACATGTTTCTGGCAGGCAAGGTGGCTATGTGTTGATCTATTGGCATATTAAGCACAACCACCTGCTACGATTTTGACTTTGGAGGATCTGATATGTCGTCTGAAAGTTTGAATGCGGAATTATCAAAGAAGACATCATTTTTGGGTTTAAAATTATGGGTTTTAATAGGAGTATCTGTTGGAGCATTTATATTTTTTATTCTTGGTATTTTATCTGTATGGCTTACATTTCGGCGAAGAACTAGAAGATCAATGGACAAGTTCTCTGTTTCTCAGATACCAAATGTGTCAAAGGATATTAAGGTTGACAGGGTTGGGGCTCAGAGTTCCACTAATAACCCTGAGAGTTTATTTTTAACAGTCCATGATAAATCAAGTGATAAGAATTCAGAAAAGATGATGGTTCATTTGGGAAAGAGCAAATCAGGTGATCCTGATAACATCAGTCAAAAGAGCTCAGTTTATCATCATGAACGAGGATTTAGTTCACATTCAGGAGAAGAAGGAAGCTCTGGGACTGTGCAGAAGCAGTCTTCATTATCACATGCAGGACTTGTGACAGCGTCTCCCTTAGTTGGGTTGCCAGAAATCTCACATCTCGGATGGGGCCACTGGTTTACACTTAGGGATCTTGAGTTTGCAACAAATCGGTTTGCAGCTGAGAATGTGGTTGGTGAGGGTGGATATGGGGTTGTTTACAAGGGTAGACTGATCAATGGAGCTGAAGTTGCTGTGAAGAAGCTTCTTAACAATCTGTAAGGATGCTTTAAAGATAGCATTTGTTGACTTTTTTCTTGCAATGTAACCATTTAATGATTTTCTATGCATTGGGATTTTAGGGGACAGGCAGAGAAGGAATTTAGGGTTGAAGTGGAGGCTATTGGTCATGTTCGGCATAAGAATCTAGTACGCCTTCTTGGCTATTGTATTGAGGGAGTTCATAGGTATGCATTGTTTACTTTCCATCAATTCAATTATTACTTTTCTTCAACTCTCACTTTTCTAATGTTACTTTTATTTTTTATTTTTTTCTCGTAGTCTTTTTTTCCAAAGCCCAAGAGTTATCATTTTGAATTTTAATGTACCCAATATTGCTTTTCCTTTTGTAGGATGCTTGTGTATGAATATGTGAACAATGGCAATTTAGAACAATGGCTACATGGAGCTATGTGCCATCACGGTACACTTACCTGGGATGCTCGCATGAAGGTTCTTCTTGGCACTGCTAAAGCGTAAGTTCAAATATTTACTCAAAACGTTTTTCAATTTCATATTCAAAAACCCATCTTTGAAGGACCTCGATTGGATGATTTCTTTCAAGGTTCATTCAATTTTATTTCTTTATAGATAAAAGCTCTACTACATGCTTAGCTTTTAGACAGTGATGGATGAAAAAATAAATTTACAAATTTGATTGCAGGCTTGCTTATTTGCATGAAGCAATAGAACCAAAGGTTGTCCATCGAGACATAAAATCAAGCAATATCTTGATTGATGATGAGTTTAATGCTAAGGTTTCTGATTTTGGATTGGCTAAACTCCTTGGTTCTGGAGAAAGTCACATCACAACTAGAGTTATGGGTACATTTGGGTATGTGTAGATTTTAAAATTCCCCAATTAACTACATGAAATTTTCCAAGGCAAATTCTGAGAAAGGTTTTTTTTCTTTTTTTGGCTTGAAATAGTTATGTTGCGCCAGAATATGCCAATACTGGCTTGTTAAACGAGAAGAGTGACATTTATAGCTTTGGTGTCCTGCTGCTAGAAGCAGTTACTGGAAGAGACCCTGTAGACTATGCCCGGCCTGCTAATGAGGTTAGACATTCTTTATTCTAGGGGCTGTTGATACTATTTTACAATTTTCTGGGCGTCTCTCTCGTCTGCTGTCTGTGGGTGTGAAAAGTAAATTAATTGTTTTCTTCAAGAACTGACCCTCTTGTATATGCATGTTAGGTCAATCTTGTTGAATGGCTAAAGATGATGGTGGGGACAAGAAGAGCTGAGGAAGTTGTGGACCCAAATCTTGAAGTTAAACCAACAACTCGAGCTTTAAAACGTGCTCTTTTAGTTGCACTTAGGTGTGTTGATCCTGATGCAGAAAAGAGACCTAAAATGAGCCAGGTTGTACGAATGCTTGAAGCAGATGAATACCCATTTCGTGAGGTATGGACATTTGTGCGTCTTTCCTTTTGCATTTTTGAAGCATTCTGAGCAGAACTTTCACATTCCTTTGTTCTTAGAAAGGGTGCATCAGTCTTTAATAATTAATGGATTCAACCTCTTACATTTGGAATGTGTATTTTCTTTTTGAATAATGCCAGGTTGGGTACTGTTTTTGACATACTTATACTAAATAAAATCTGCAGAATGAGAATCACATCTGTATTTGCCTTGCACACCCTGTCATAAAGTTATGCATATATTGTTAGGGAGTCCCCCGTCAAATAAACAAAATGGCGAAGTCCAATAAATTTAATTTTAATTGAAGAGCTCTACACTCTACGTATTTCACAAGTTACCTTCTCAGAAGGTTATAAATGTTCAATGTGGTACCATAGTAGGTCTAGCCCTGTTCTCCAGTTTTCCATATGGGTGTTTGCTTTTGAGAAATGTTGGACATTTATTCAGGTGCTAACTAGATGTTGAGTCTCAGTTGCATTTGACCGGAAGTGTAGTCCCACATTGAATAAAGTGTAAAATCGGATTATAATTGGTGAGGATAGAAAAATGTATCCATTTTATGTGTCACCTCCCCTGAAAAGTTAATACATTTATTTAGTTACCGCCACTTATTATTGCAATTATTACTTTTGATGTTGGATGATTGAGCATGAATAATGACCGAGAACTTTTTTGGGATGACAGATTGACCATTTTGTTTCTCTCTTGAAGACAACCATGATTAATTGCCTATACTTTATCCAAATGCTTGGCTAGTGCTTTATGGTCAATTGATTCCTAATCAAGTGCAGTGACTATATCATGCATTGGAGAATTACAACAAAAGAAATATAATTCTTAGTGAGCTTTAGGGTTATTTTTGTTTCACTTTTCTACCATGTGTATTGACCCTATTCTGCCTTGATATATTTTTCCAATCATCTTTAGGGTTATAGAATCAACTATGCTCATCATTATGCTTATTTTATAGAGAAGCTCATAAGATTAATTTCTACAATCTCTGTATCAGGATCGGAGGAACAGAAAGAGTCGTACAGCAAGCATGGAAATTGAATCCATGAAGGACTCAAATGACATTGAAAACAAGGTGGGAGATTCAGAGAGCAATGTCGCTGAAACAGACCATGGAAAGAATTAATAAACATGATACAGGAGATAGCTGCCTTTGCACACCGATTAGAATAAAAAAAACCAAAACATACTGATCGAAAACTAGAGCTAAAAGTTCGTCTTTCGAAAGAGTGTTTCCTGTATGCAGAGGGAGAAGTGGATTCAAGATAGTTCATTACAGTATTCACCATTTCTATTTTGGAATAGTTTCCTTCATCACTATGGACCAATGGAGAGGGGTGCTCATTGCCGTAAAAAAGAAAAGATAAAATCTTTGGAAAGTAGGGAGAGGAGGTTCTTGTTGTTGTTGTACAGATGTTTCCTGAGGTTCAATGAGCGTCCTATCTAAGTATGATTATATTTAATTTTTTTTTTCACCTTTTGTTTGCTTGGTTGCTTCTCACTTTACAGCTCATTTTGCGACAGTGAATGATTTATTTGGTGGCACATTCTCTTTTTTGTGTTATGCTGTCTTTAAGTAATTATTCTGTATTAATCAATCCTTGTATGTTTTATCATTTAATTGATTAAATACATGCTTCCTTTGAAACGTAGCAACCTTTGCCTTTGTTGCATAACAATGATGTTTACTCCACTATGCTTCATCTCATAATTTTACACATTTTTATGGTCTGTTGTATAGGGTCACGACTTGTCCCTTAAGCGATGGATAGAATTTTTAGGTACAGATAGTTTAGTCTTACAATACAAGTGTTGTTACCTTTCTTTTTTGCGTGTAAGGATGCCAACCCCAAAACAGTGCAGTGCTATAAAACTTCAGTGAGGCTTCACCGGTTCGATTGGCCACCCTTCACTAGTCCACGGCAGAATTACCTTCTCTAAGACGCTTCTAAAAAAGAAGTTAGAAATCATTAACTTTTGGCCAAAAAAAAAAAATAATAATTAACTAACTAGTGGTGAATTCGAACTTTACGTGGACTGTAAGTAATATATATTTGAAAATAAATAACTAAATAATTATAATAAAACAAAAACTACAAGTTAATCAAATATGAAAGATATAATTTATTATTTTTTTATTAAGAGTACATGTTATTTTTAATATGCATACTAATAATAATTATTGAATAAATAAAATAAAATAAATATAGAAAATGGTTGAAAAATTATATATTTTATTTTTATGTTCAAAAAAGAAAAGTGTTTTTATTTGAATGTAATAAATAGCTTCAATTAAAATAAGAGACATTATTTTTATGGAAATGAAAATTAATGTTTTAAATGTAATTAAATTTATGTCAGAATTTAATAAATAACATAATACTAGTAAATTTTTAACACATGTAAGTAGATGATTTAATTTTAATAATACTTGTATTTGTTAAATGTAATATTTAGTAGTTAATTATAATATTCTAATTATTTGTTATTTTAGTAGAATGTTATTTAAGGGGAAAGAAAAATACTTATTTAAAAAATTCAAAAGGACCAGTTTAGAACAGGGTACTATTATTTGAAATAAATGAAATGTAGTTGTGCCATAGTTAAGAAGTTACTTTTTTTTTTTGTCAAAGTTATCAAATATGCCATTATTGAAATAAAAAAGTTATTACATAGTGAAATACAAAAATATAATCACAATTACATATAAAATAATTTTATTATTAAAATTTAATTTTATATTAATATTTTCTCATAAAATGTTCTTTTCTCTATGGCGTTTTTTGAAAATTTTTTTAAAAATAGATCTCTAATTTTCACAACTACAAAATATCAAGATCAACCATCAAAATTCAATTGACTCAATATATATACTTGCGATACTTAAAATTTAATATATTTTGTCAATTTATCTCTTTAATTTATAAAGATTTAAGTTTGTTAATTTATAAGTTAAAGAAATAAACCAATAAAAATATTAAATTTAAGGGGTTACAAATATATTAAACTAACATATACTCATGAATAATTCAAATAGTAAAAAGTATATACATTGAGACGTAAAAGTAAGATAAAAAGTAGAATCCGACTTCATTTCCATGCTCTCCAGTTTTTATTGGAAATTAACCACTCTAATCCACTATAAAAAAAATTATAAAGCCAATTCCAATTTTTAGTTCCTTCGAAATTGTAAGGGATGGTATTCATGTTCTCTACAACTAGGACATAATCTAATATTGTTAATTTTCCTGTACCTTGTGGCACAAATCCACTCCCATGACCTCTAACCCTGGACGAAGCCTTCTCCTGATTCGTGTGCAATAAGCACAGAGTCTGTCTGCGTGTTTTGGTATTCCGTATTTATCAATGTATTGGTGTGGGGTCGCACAATCTCCGGGTGGCGAGAGAACATTCACGCTGCCTGGTTTTGACAATGCAGGTTGGTTTCGCTGATGGATTGAGTTATTAGGGTACCACTTTTTCATCAATTAATTGCTGCTGAATGAAGCCCCTCATTATTTGTGTACAATTTAAACCCAATTTCTCAATTATTCATGCCCAAACAATGAGATGAATTCCAGTGACAACAAGAGAGGTGGGTCTCGCTTTCATGAACACGTGTATGAGCATGAAGGTAGAATCCAATTTTTGATTGAGAACCTTTTCGCCATCAGAAATTCTAAATTTAAGGTGCACCCTTCTGCGTATCTCGATTTTATGTGATTCGTCTACCAACATATATTGCAAACAATACTATAATCTGCGTTAATCAATTGTATGCTTTAACAGGGAGGGGCACTTCTCTGTTCGTCCTGAATTGGACCTTGTGGAGCAGGAGGACCAATTAACACATGAGATATCACTCCAAGAGGACATAGATGAACTGGGTATGCTAAGTATCAACTTTAGCAGTTTTATCAAATTCATGTTGCTGCATATTTTTATGAATGTTTGTTTTGTTTCTTATTCAGATATTTTCAAGTGAAGAAAAGCATCCTTGGCAAGGAGTCTGCGGATGAAGAGGGCTCTGATGCAGTTTCAGCTGATTAGTAATCTGAGGAAGAAGAAGAAGAACAGCAAATGACAAAAAAGGATAACACTGAAACCAATCTTGTCAATGTTGGGAGGATAATTTATCTAACCATCATGGATAGTGTATCTTTTGAGGTGTGTGGCCATAAATTACTGAAAATTAAACTCGAACCAGGACAAGAGGTGTTCCTTATCTGCTTTGCATTACTGTGGCAGGCATATAGCTCTTTATTATTTATGAGTCAGATCTGTGGAGTTTAAACAGTTTTTAAGGGACAGAATTTCAAGTTATTGGAGCAGGCGTGCCATTTGCTACTCTTGCAAATTATTTATTCATTTTAGTCACTTAGACCTAGAGCATTATGTTGGGCTTTTGCTTTTTCTTTCTGTTAGGATGAGAATTAGTTCAAGGCTTTATTAGATCATTGCCTTGTGTGAACTGATTATTTAGTTTTTTTCTTTTTTCATTTGCCCTTTACTTTATCCATTTTCTTGGGGATATGTTAGTACACGTAGATAAATGATATTGTGAACCTTGTTTTTCAAGTAACTTTGTGACCTAAAACAACTTTAGCTGGACCACAAGTTTTGCAAATGGCATTCCATGTGAAAATAACCTTTCTTTTCATCAGGTGACCGAGATAATTGAGTCGATACCATTTCTGTCATCATATGACTCGAGGTGAATTTCCCTTTGTTTTCATTTTGTGTTATGGATGCACTGTCTTGTCCATTTCTGAATGATTAGATTCTTTTATGCCATTTAGCTTTTACAGTAGTCTTATGTTGAATTTTATCCCTGTGGAGATGGTGCTATGCACTATGTTCTCGGAATGCTGCTGCCAACCGGTATGATGGTCTTTTAGGGGAAAGGTTTCGCGTGATCAAGAAAGTGATATGATCCTCAAAAGGGATTCATGCATAAATTATAAATTAATTAATGTTCTATATGTTCAAAATATTGGACATATTAAAGAACATGAAAAGCTTGGCTTACAGCATTAATTTGGGTTGAATCTGCATCAATTTGTGAAGCCTACACAATAATATAATCAAGGATAAAAGCTTGGTCGAATTTTGGAGTCAATAAGGAAGATCCAAAGAGATTTTAGAAGATTTGAAAAGATTTAAGGATATTCTAAGTCAAAGTCAAAAGTCAACAAGTCAAAGTCAATGCTCAACATCCTACTTGACATGTGACATGACATACTTAATTGTCATGTGTTGTCATTTTGCTTAGTTGTCATGAGTTGTCAATTTGACTTTTCAAAGCTTAGTTGTCATTAGTTGTCATGAATTGT
>CATIWM010455863.1:0-17194 GCA_949671775.1 Mallotus repandus
TATTTTAAAATTTTTTATTAACAAATAACTAATAGTTTGTTATTATCTTATGATTAATTATGAACATAATTTTTTATATGAAATCAGTTTTAGAGTTGAGAAAAATCAATTATATAACATTATATAATTATTTAAATAAAAGATTTATAAAAATTGTAATGAATTATAACTATATTAAGTTAATATTAAATTGTTATATAAATAAATAATATTATTATTATTTTTAAAATTTTTATTTAATAATAATAATAATATGTTTAATTGTTTATATACTATATATCACGAGTCAAATAAATTTTTTGTTCACGTGTGAAACACATTGTTTACTAGTATATATATATATATATATATATATATTCAAACAGATAGAAATAAACGCAGGAAGGTGTTTTTCAGTTGACAGTATTAACCATAGGTGAAAATGAAAGTCGCATTAATTATGAGAGCTCCAAAGATTCTTCCCTATTCCGGTTAAGTTATAACTAATACAAATCAACTTGATTACATATGGAAAATTGGCAGGCAATTTGCTGATTGATCAGTGGCGAAATTGTAAAATATCGAGGATGAAGGATGAGCATAACAGAGAAGTTTAGAGCTAAGTACGGGCCAATTAATGGGAACAGTCGTCGAAAGCTTCCTCTGTTCTTTCACTCTCTCATCAATTTAATGTAAACATAACGATTAAACATCCAAAACACATCATATTGACTACACACTCCAAAATACTTAATTATAGTTGTGACACGTTTTGTGAGTAGCAAAAACTTCCTACTGCCTGGCCTGTAGAAAAAAGTAGTCCATGGCATTATATATATTCTTAACTTCTCGGTGATGATATGCTCTTAATTAAGATCCACTTAAATAATTTCATCCTCCCATTTAATGTCCAATATTCTTGTTCGAATCTGCACAACTTGATTTTAGCTTCAAATATTAGTTAATCCTTCTTGCTCATACTTAAATTTCCAAGTCTTTGGTTTTTCTCCTTTCTTGCATCTCTACCCTGTCTGAATCATGAACTTCATAAGTTCATTTACAATTTTTTATTCTTTCCCTTGTTTATGGGATTTCATGAAGGGTCCTGCCGATTCTAACTAACTTGAAGAAACTCTCACTTCACTGAAGAATGATTGGCAAGAGCTGAAGGGAGTGAGGAACGATTTGAAGAGAAGGGTTGAAATTGCTGAACAACAATAACAAATGAAGCGCCTGGATGTAGTAGATATATGGCTTAAAATGGTAGAAGGCGTGGAAACTGAAGTTGATGAGCTCATTACACAATCTGATCAATAAGTTCAAAAAAAATGCCTTGGAGGATGCTGTCCCAAGAACTGCTGAAGTTGGGGAAGAAAGTAGCTAAGAAGCTAAAAGATGTCAAGAGATTAAGGAGTAAAGGTGATTTTAGTCAAGTGGCAGATATCCATGTACCTTAAATGGATGAGATGCCCAGTTCCTCTACTGTGGGCTTGGAGTCCACCTTTAATAAGGTCTGGCGATGTCTTGTGCAAGAAGAAGTTGGAATCATTGGCTTATATGGGATGAGAGGCGTGGGAAAAACCACCCTCTTAACCCAGATCAACAATGAGTTCCTCAAACCCAACCTTAATTTTGGAGTAGTGAGTTGGGTTGTGGTGTCTAAAGTGTTGGGATATAAAATTCAGCTTCATTAGCTAATACCAACAGAAGCACTATGAAAAACAAGAGAAAACAGAGGCACTAAGTTTCAAAGAAGAAAAATAACATGAAGTGAACAATAACACACACTTTTCTTTATTTGATTGTAATACATATATCAATTATAAGTAGTAGAGGAAATCATTACATTCAAACATAGCCCCTTACCTTCAGCCACCTAAATACAAGATCTGATTGCCTTTTAAAAGACAAATTCTCAAAAATAAGGAACTAACATTTGACTAGCTTGACTGGTTACAAAACAACAGGATTCGGTTATTTAGTTCCATTTTAACCACATACAAAAAAATAAGCAAACAAAAAACAAACGAACAACTTCAAGTAGCTATATAGGTACTGGTTTTGATACTGTTCATATCGCTGCCAAAAATGACTGTTCTATTGCTCTTGCATCTCTAAGTAAAATCCCACAAGACTTAACACTCTTCATTGAGATTTTGCTGGGACATCCCAAGTTTCAACTTCAGGAACTTCATCCTTGTTCTGGGTGACGCCTTTGTCATCTCATCAGCAAGCTATAACTCTGATGAACAATTGGTGGGCGAAATCCGCAAGTGCACAGAATCATACAAGTAGTAATAAAAAGATATCATTCCCACAGGGATAGTTTAATTACAGAGCTACTCTTAATATTTTGCTTGTCGAGACTACTGATAATTTCAATGAGAAAACAAGTAAATTAAATCTAAAACAATATAAAAGTTTGTCACAAAATCTATATAAGTAAAGATATTAGGGTTTAATTCCCCTAGCTAAAATTAATTCAAAGGATAGTAAATTCTTATTTATTATGATTAACATTTCATTTCCGAAGCATCATTAATATTGTGATGTCTCTCTCAAGTACTCTTACAATTAATCAATTATGATAATTAAGTGATTATCTAGCTCTCACTAGCACAAATAATTAATCATAACCAATTTATTCAAGCATTCTTCTTTGGAATATTAATATTGACATGTCTCTTGACTAAGTCAATTTAAATTAATAGATTGTTATTGCTTTTCTCACTAGAATTAATCTCACGATCTAACTCTAGTTTCTAATTCAATTCAAAGGGTAGCTAAACCTATGAAAAGCATTAAGTCCAATAACTCTTATGAAATGTATAACCTTTTATTTAGAATTTATTTGGTTAAGTTCATATTGAGCCGGGTTCATTAAAACCCCAACTAACCTACTTAGTTACTTATAGAAATTAGAGAAAAACAACAAAAGATGAAGATTGATTACATATTCAGAATTAAATAAATAAATAAAGAGCAAGAGAATAGAAGAATAAAAACTCTTTTTATTCATCTTGCTCAATATTGTCTTGAATCATCAACTTTTAGTCCTCCAATCCAGTAGCTTGAATTGAAAATAAATAAAACTAAAATTAAAATAAATAATTCTTTTGTCAAGAGGGTTGTTTTCTGAGGTAGTAACCTCTAAAAATTGTATATCACTGAAAAATAAAACTTCTTTATTTATAGAGTTCACCAAAAAACCCTAAAAACAACTTTCCAAATTCAGCATACATGGTTGTGTCATGCAACAACCTCCCAAAATGCAGCTCTCTGACACGACTATGTCAGAACAGCCTTCAGCAGCTCTTTAATTTCTCGAATCAGGCACAACTGTGTCTAAAATATGACACAATTGTGTCCTTACTCTGCTTCAAATCTTCATTTTCTTGCCCTTTTCAATGGCCAAAATTGCTCCTAACTTCAAGCTCTCATCGTTTTCGTCCAACATAAATTCCCACTAAAATGACCTACCAAAATTCACACCTAAAACAATGTAAAATGTATAAAAAGTAATTCAAAATGCTTAAAATGATAAATTTAATATTATTTTGACTCTAAATACATTTTATACCTAAAACATACTTTTATCTAATAAAAACTTATAATTCTAATACTAAAATGCAATTATTTAGTGCTTAAAATATGACATTGTTAGCCCTTATCAATCCCCCACACTTAAGCTTTTGCTTGTCCTCAAGCAAACCTCATTCATACAATGAATAAAATCATTAGCTAGCTTCACTTGAACAACTACTCTAATATTCAATTAATACAAAACTTAATAAATTGAAACTAAAACAATAAACCGAGGTCAAGGATATAAAAATTTATCGTGTGAAGAGCAAACTTTCTCATTGAACTCATGAAAATAAACTATTGATTTTGGAGAAAAACGAAAGCAAGGAAAGATCATTATGATCACTAGCTAGTTACATTCTCAACATACAAGGTTCCTTTTTATGTTTTTATTTAATTGCTTATAAGGGTTTCCCAATTACAGTGATCCCCTACCTTTCTCATATTACTCAGTGTGGATACCTTTAAAAGGTCCTTTGGATACTCATACTCATATTAGAGCATTGGAGTAGATAGAGCTTATGCAAACATAATACACTTCAAAGCAAGCTTTAAGAAATTTATTGAGTGAGTGTGTTTTATGCTCCATCTCACTTTTTATTTATTATTTTATTTTATGGTTTCAAAACATGCAAGAATCTACCAACATAGGCTAGACTTTAATCTTTACTTACACTCATCTTTGTACAACACCAAAAATCTAAGTTCAATCACTCAATAAGAAAGTAAGCATTAAGTTCATTAAAGTTAAAAAATCCTTAACCACAGTTTATTCCTCTTGCTTAACAACTTAAAAATAAAGCATTAATAGAAGATTATTGCACTTTTTCAAGGAAGCAGTCACATAATGAACCTCACTCATCATATGAATGAGTGCAAATTCTCAAGTGTTATATGCAAATGAATCCTAAAATCAATCTATATGCTAAAAAAATTAAAATAAAGTTAGAATAAAAATAAAAACTACATATGCATGATATGCATGGCTTTTTTTTATAATTAAATGCAAATGTTTTAAATGTGAAAGAAAATAAACATAAATTAAAATGCAAAAGAAATTAACTCCCCTCTAATGAGATTCGATTGATGGAGGTGAAGATGGCACAAAGACACCCGCAGCTTTGATAGTTTTCCTTATCTTCTTTAATTCCTATGTTTGATATTTGGCAGTTCTTTGAAATTCCAAGTGTACCTCATACAAATTTTCATTAATGCTCAACTCCATTCTCTCCAAATAGTCTTATAATTTTTGCCAATTAAAATTCTCTTCTTCCACTTTCTTCCTCTTAGTCCATTCTTCATTGCTACTTGCTTTTTCACTCTCTTCATTATGTGAAGATAAACAATTCTTTTGCTTCAATGCATATTGGGGCATTAGGTAGCAACTCCTAGCGTTTGTCTCTTGCAATGTCATTCAATCTGTTATGACTTTGGCTTTGATAAGGGCCTTGGCATTCAGTGTTCCAGTTTTGTATCTTCTAAAACTATATGTGTCAAGATCTCTATTTGTAAAGTACATTGCCAATCCTGTGACTATGTGTCCAATTGAGATAGTCGCCTTTCTTGATTGCACCACATGACTTAGAGTTTGAAAAATAAAGTGTGTACTTAAAACTCGAGTGTTAGAATATAAGCACCATAACATGAATAATTCACTCATTATTACCCTAGAACTACCTTGTCTTCTAAGAATATTATATGCCATGAATTTATGCATCATTAGCAATGAATGGTCGTGAATGAATCCACTAGGCATACCTTCTCCTATAGCAAAAGTCTCATTATTTGTAATTACTTTCCAAAATCCTTTAGCATTAAAATCATTAGGAGGATTGACATATCCTCCCTCAAGAAATCCAAATATTTTAGACATGATAGAATGATCAAATCTATATTCCTTACCAAAGAACCTAGATGCATAAATTTATTCCTTTTTGTCAATTACTTTGAATGTAGAGTAAAATTCAATAGCAAGTTCATAAAATGTATCATATTTTATATTAGCAAATTTTGTCCAACCTATTTGATCACACCAAAATTGAATATCTTCTTCAAGTCCGACATCATAAAGCATATCATAACAAGAAAATCTAGGAAGTTTAAAATCACACACTTTCTAAGAGAAAGAAAATTTTCACCTTCTTCTTTTGAATGGATAGGAAAGAAAGCATCGAATCTTGTTGTCAAATTATGAATTCTTGCACTTCTTTGCATGTTCTTCCCACACCCCCCCCGCCCCCATTGATTGCTTGTTCTTCTTCTTAAAAGACATGTTTAGCAATTTTTCTACAAGAAGAATTCTTAGAGCAAATAATTGAAATAAAATGTTTAGGAAGAATAATATTAACATGAATGCTTCCTCCTGTAGGATTTCAGAAGTATATATAGATACCATTTAAACTTGGGGATTCCTAAAAATTTAAGGAAAATATATAAAAATAAAAACCCTAATTTGAAAAAGGAAAAATTAAATTGTCAAAATAAAAATTCTTGTTTACTTGATATTAAAGAGGAAATAAAATTAAAAAGGAAAATATTCTTAATTAAATTATTTAGGAAATATATAAACCTACTATCATTAGGAAAAGAAATAAAATTTTTCAATTTTTGAAAATTCATTGAAAAATGAAAATTTTATTAAAAATAAATCCCTCCCCCACACTTAGAATGAACATTGTCCTCAATATTGTGAGGTTAGAAGGAAAAAGGCCATGGAAAATCAAATTTTTAAAGAAATCAAGTTGGCATGTGCTGTGTGCAGGTCGACACAGCTGTGTCTAAGCCTCGTTCTGCAGAATTTCAAGGCGACACAACTGTGTTGAATTTTAACACAGCTATGTCTGATCTGTAAAATTTTTGCTGCAGATTGACAGTATGCAATATTTACTTATAAAAATAATATATTTTAATTCAATCATGCACACAAGTTCATTATGACATGTTTAAATAGTTGCAACTTGATTTAACCATAAATAACCACATTTTGGCCTAATGCATATTTGATTAAATTCACACTGTCATTCAACGCAAATTATAATTTGAATATGATTAAACACACAAACAATTGAAATTGAAATTTAAAATTATCTTTACAAACCAAACATAGATAGCAATGTAAACATAAAATCAAAATATCAAAACAAACATTCCAAATTTTAAACAATCCAAAATTCAAAATATCAAAATACTTGAAACTTCAAAACACAAAATTGCGCTCAAAATGGAAATCATCTTTGTCATCAATCAATCATCATTCGGGAGGTGTGGATGGGTCTTGTGGAGGCTCGAAGTCTTGACTTCAAAAACACGCCATGAGATTGCGATTAAGCACTTTAACCTCATTTATCAAACTCTCTAAATTGACGTCCAAAGCTCCGACTTGCAATTCCAAATTGTCAATTCTTTTTGCCATCCCTTTTATTGTTATTTCTTCAACCTCCTCTTCCTCTTCTTAACCCTCCATTTGCTCTTGTCCTTGAGCTTGTACATGAGCTTGCTCTGTAACTCTTCTCACCAACCTCTAATTGCCATTCACATGTTCAATCAGGCCCATTGACTCCATCATAGGAAGGCCTATCATATCGATTCCCTTTACCTTGTCATATTCCCATATTGACAAATCAAATCCATAGTATTCGACAATTGTTGTCACTATCCCTCTAATTTTGATCGTATAGGAGTATCGGGTTACAACATCTTTCAATTTAAGAGCAATAGCATGGCTTATATCAAGCTTAGTATTATTTACCATACAAAACAAATTTTCAGCTCAATCCTTGTTACCATCGCATCACCTTCCTTCCTTCCAAAAATGGTATAAGCCAATAATCTATGAATATATCTAAGCGCATGGGAAAGGATTTTTTATTCCTTAGCATATTTAGGCTCATAAAGCACCTCTCTTTGCCTTGTAATCTCTCTCCAAAACTCATCCCTATTGAATTCTATGTGTACGAGGTGACCACTAAGAAAATCTAACATTTTATTCAATTCAAACATGCACATATCGAAATTCCTATTCCCCAACCCGAAGAATAATTTATTGGTTTCTTCATCAAACTTAAAAGAACTTAAAAACTCACAAGTCACTCTAGCATATGTAAGATAGGTTTTCACCATGAATTGCTCCCAACCCATTCTTGTTAAATACATGCTAACTTCTTCAAATAATCCTACCATCTCTAAATTTGACTTACTCATATATCTATTTGGTTGAATTTTCCTGTGCCTAACATTTTCATACCTTTTTCTATGAACTTCACTTTCGAATTGCATGTTTGTTGGATATGGAATCACCTCTCTTTCTTCTTTTTCTTGAGTTTGCAAATTTGCCGAGTTTCCTCCACGTCTTGTTCGTGCTCTTTTCTAAGGAGGAGGACCAGCCTTCTTTAAAGCCTAACTCTTTAGTCTCATCTTGGAATGGAGAGAATTCCTATTTTCTTAGGTTTTGAATAGGGGGCTAGGGTTTCTAAGCTTGTTAATGTTTCAAATGGTGTTCTGATGAATTTATAAGCAAATTCGGGTTAAATCAATTAAGGAAACTAAAAAGGTTTATAAAAAGAAACAAGTTTAAAATGGTGCAATCACATGACATAACTGTGTCTCCACGTGACACAACTATGTTGAATTTTGTGCAAAAATTTAAAAATCAATGACACACTTGTGTCCTTTAATGGACACGGCTGTTCCTGATTTACGAATTTGAACAAAATCAATCGCCTGCTTGACACGGCTGTGTCACCAAAGTGACACAGTTGTGTTTGATTGAAAGAAATATTTTTATTAGCAGTGCGAGACGGCTATGTCATAAAAGTGACACAGTTGTGTTTGATTCCTAAATGATTTTTCTATTTCTTTCTAGCAAACTATAAATTAAAAAATCTTTCAATCAATCATTCACAAATTGTAATTCCATGTATGCACAATAGTTAGAAATCCATGTTAAGAGACGCATAACATGTCACAAAGAAAATTCACATCTTGATCGCATAATTAACATAATCAATAAAACTTACAGTCCCTTTTTTTTATAGCTTTTATTGATCCCTTTCTTTTTCTCTTAACTTGATTATATTATGACATCATGATTCCCTGCAAAATAGTATGAACTAATAAAAATTAAAAAAATAAAAATTTTTTAATAAAAGAAAAATAATAAAATTAGAAATAAAGACTAAGTTATAGAGCTTGGTTGAGCCCCAAGAAGTGCTTTTTTATTAAGGTCATTAGCTTGACCATGGTTTGAGTCATGCATTAGTGTCCGTCAAGTAGGCAACTTGATGGAATGCATCAATTTTGCCCCCATGGTATTTCTTTAATCTCTGACCATTAACCTTAAACTTTTCTCTTGAAGCATTTATTAATTCAACTGCCCCTAATGGAACAGTTTGAATTACTTCAAAAGGTCCCGACCATCTTGTCTTTAATTTTTCAGAAAACAACCTTAATCTAGAGTTATAAAGCAGATCTTGTTCTCTTACTTCAAAATGCTTCTACCGAATGATTGCATCATGCCACTTCTTGGTCTTTTCTTTATAAATTTTTGAACTCTCATAAGCATTTTGTCTAATCTCATCAAGTTCATTTAGTTGTAACATTCTCTTTTCTACTGCCTTCTTGAAGTCATAATTTAAAGCTTTGATTACCCAGTAAGCTTTATGTTGAAGTTCCACCGAAAGATAACATGCCTTTCTATACACCAATCTAAAAGGAGACATCCCATTGGTGTCTTGTATGCTATCCTATATGCCCACAAAGCATCATCTAGCTTCCTAGACCAGTCTTTTCTTGACTTGCTCACTGTTCTTTCTAAAATCTTCTTTAATTCTCTATTACTGACTTCAACCCGTCCACTCGTTTATGGATGATTTGGAGTTGCTATTTTATGTTTCACACAATATCTAGCTAATAGCATTTCCATATTCTTGTTATAAAAATGAGTACCTCCATCACTAATAATTGATCTGGGCATTCCAAACCTAGCAAAAAGCTTTTTAAGGAATTTACACACCACTCTTGCATCATTAGTACTGCAAGCTTGTGCTTCAACCCATTTTGAAACATAATCAATGCATACTAATATATATTTGTTACCTCCAAAGGATGGAAATGGTCCCATGAAGTTAATGCCCCAAACATCAAAGATTTCAACTTCTAGAATATTTGTTTATAGCATTTCATCCCTCTTGATCATATTTCCACATCTTTGACATATATCACATGCTTGAACAAGCCTTTTTGCATCTTGAAAAATTGTTGGCCGATAGAACCCACTCTCTAATACTTTAGAAGTTGTCTGTTGATATCCATAATGACCTCCACAATTCAATCCATGACAATGTTGTAAAATTGATTGAATGTCTTCATTAGGCACACATCTTCTAGTCATACCATCATTGCACAACTTCCATAAAAATGGTTCTTCCCAAAAATAAGCTCTTGCATCATAGATAAGCTTTTTTCTTTGTTGATTAGTTAATCTTAAAGGTAGCTTACCTACAGCTAAGAAATTTGCAATGTTTGCAAACCATGGAGTGTTTATGATCCTCACAACAAACATCTCAATTGGAAATAATTCTCTGATTGGTTCTATGTTCTTTCCTATGTCATCATCTAACTCTAATATTGATAAATGATTTGCCGCTATATTTTCTGACCCTTATTTATCTTTAATCTCTATATCAAATTCTTGTAACAATAAAACCCATCTAATAAGTCGAGGTTTAGCATCTTTCTTTGCTAATAAATATTTTAAAGTTGAATGATCTGTGTAAACCAACACTTTTGACCCAAGGAGATATGATATAAATTTATCAAATGCAAATACTACTACTAACATCTCATTTTTTGTGGTAGCATAGTTTAGCTGAGCATCTGTAAGTGTTCTACTTGCATAATAAATTACATGCAACTTCTTATCCTTTCTCTACCCAGGCATAGCTCCTATAGCACAATCACTGGCATCACACATCAATTCAAAAGGTAAATTCTAATCTTGGTGCCACTACTATCGGTGCTGAAACTAGTACTTTTTCAACCTGTCAAAAGCAATTTTACATTCATCAATAAATATAAATGGTGTATCTTTTTCAAGTAACTTACATAGAGGTTTTGAGATTTTTGAGAAATCTTTGATAAAGCGTCTGTAAAAACCTGCATGTTCTAAAAAACTTCACACCTTTAACATTAGTTGGATAATGCAATTTTTCTATAATATCAATTTTTACTTTATCAACCTCTATTCCTCCATTTAAATTTTTATGACCTAATACAATGCCTTCTTCTATCATGAAATGATATTTTTCCCAATTTAAAACTAAATTTCTACTTTCATATCTTTCAAGAACTTTTTTCAAATTCACAAAAACAATGGTTAAAAGAATTAACATAAACAGAAAAATCGTCTTCAACTAAATCAGCAAAGAGTAGTGGGATGAGTTGGAGTGGGAGGATGAAGCTATTAGGAGTAGATTCTCTATTTTTTGAGTGAAAGAACATTAGCCTCTTTGATTGATTTATTTTCTTAAAATATGTTCTTTATTCGATATTGTTATTAATGTAAGAAGAAGTTGGGCTTTGATAAACTATTTTTTGTTAAGGGTTATAATAGTGGTGGTGGACTATGTCTGTCGTGGAAAAATGAGCTCAACATCAGGTTATTAGGTTTTTCTACCAATTTTATTGATGTTAGTATTTCTTCTCAAAATTATTGTGATTGGAGATTCATGGGTTTTTATGGCTACCCAGAACGGAGAAGAAGATTTGATTCATGGCATCTACTTCAGCAGTTGGCGTCTTTTTCTACTCTGCCATGGTGTTGCTCCGGTGATTTTAACGACTTCTTATCATATGAGGAGAAGAGAGGTCCGAATCCGCAGCCTGTGGATCTTATCAACAGTTTTCGAAATGCGGTGGAGAGATCAAATTTGTTGGATGTTGGCATGAAGGGTCACCAATTTACTTGGGAAAGGGGAAGAGGGACACCATTTCATGTAGAGGAACGACTTGATCGTGTTTTGGGTACTGTTGAATGGCTTCATTTAATTCCGCAGGTGGAAGTGGTTAATATTGCTGTGTGTACTTCAGATCATTCAACTCTTTGTGTTCATTTAATTCGGCATGAGGTGGTAGGGAATCAGAGGTTTAGGTATGAGAATGGGTGGCTACTTGAATCGGGTTGTAAACAAATGGTTCATGATAGTTGGTTCAAAAATCCAATGGATAAAGCTCCTCAGCGCTTAATTTCTTGTGCTCAGATGTTGAAGCAGTGGGGTGACAATCTGAGACAACAATTCTCTTCTGAAATCAATTATTGCCGAAGACAGTTAGGTGAGTTGCAGAAATGCCGAAATGGAGATTCTAATTTATTTAAGCGAACTTCCCAACGGCTTCAATTTTTGCTAGAGCAGAGGGATCAGTATTGGAAACAACAGTCAAAGCCATTTTGGCTTCGTGATGGAGATTCCAACTCCAAAGTATTTCATGCTTATGCATCCTCTCGTCGCTGAAAAAATCTCATCTCCTCGCTTTTTGATAAAAATGGAAATCCAGTGGATTAGAAATCGGACTTTAACAACACATTCAAAATTACTTTGGGTCTATGTTTACTTCTCAAGGTAATAATGATTCAGAAATTATCCAAGTTATTTCCCCCAAAGTTTCGGCCAACCAAAATGACGAGCTGATTAGGCCTTTTAGTAGCTAGAAGATTGTTGATGCTCTGAAGGAAATGCACCCTGATAAAAGCTCGGGTCCTAATGGATTCAATCTGAGTTTCTTTCAGCATCATTGGGATATTGTGGGTGAGTCAGTTACTGCATTTTGCTTGGACTATCTAAATAACAAACAACTTCCTTCTGATCTAAATGTTACTTATATTGTTCTGATTTCGAAGACTAAGTCACCCCTTAAGTTATCGGAATTCAGACTAATTGCTCTATGTAATATGATCTTAAAGCTTATGTCTAAGGCTATTGCAAACAGATTAAAGCCTCTTTTAGATTTTGTTATATCTGAATCACAAAGCGCTTTTATTCCTGGGCGCTTAATTTCTGATAATGTTTTGGTAGCCTACAAAATCAGTAATTTCATGCACAGGAAAACTCAAGGGAAAGGTGGATGGGCTTCTTTGAAGATGAATATGTCGAAGGCGTATGACAGAGTTGAATGGTAGTTTCTCCAGCATATGATGACTGCTTTATGCTTTCACGATCAGTTTATTGAATTGGTGATGCTTTTTGTTTCCTCAGTATCCTATTCAGTTGTTTATCGAGATATGGAGATGGGCCTATCTTTCCTAGTCATGGTCTTTGTCAAGGGGATCTGTTATCTCCCTATCTGTTTTTTATTTGTGCAGAGGGATGGTCTGCCTTACTTCAGAGGAAATGCCAACTTGGTTCTCTGCATGGGGTTAAAGTGGCAAGAAATGCTCCAACTATCTCGCATTTTTTTTTTGCAGATGATAGTTTTATTTTCTTTCAAGCTTCATCTCAAGAATGCCACTTGGTTCAAGATTATCTTCGGCTTTATGAAAAGGCTTCAGGTCAAATGATTAATTTTGATAAATCCTCTATCTTGTTTAGTAGGAATGTTCCTACAGATATCCGGTCTCTTATTAGTGCTGAGCTTGGGGTGAAATCTTGCACCACTCATAGGAAATATTTAGGACTTCCATCCATTATAGGTCGGAATAAGTCTCAGGTTTTTAACTTTGTCAAGGAGAAGGCATGGAAGAGACTCCAAGGGTGGCGAAATAAGCTATTTTCTAGAGCATGGAAGGAGGTTCTATTGAAATCTGTTTTTCAAGCTTTACCAACATATGTAATGTCAGTGTTTCTTCTCCCTGTATCTTTATGTGCGGAACTTGAATGAATGATGAATAGTTTTTGGTGGGGAAAATTGGAAAAGCAACAAGGTGGTATAAGGTGGAAGAGTTGGGACATACTATGCAACCCCAAAGATAGTAGTGGTCTTGAATTCAGAAAGTTGCATGATTTTAATTTGGCCATGGTTGTAAAGCAGGGTTGGCGTTTAATTTCAAAGCCTCACACTCTTGCTTCTCGTATTTTAAAGTGAGGTATTTCCGTCAGTCAGGATTCTTTGAAGCAAAGTTGGGTTCTAATCCCAGCTTGACTTGGCACAGCTTGTTAGCTGCATAGGATTTGTTGCGGAGCAAATCCAGAGTCAGGGTTGGTTCGGGTGACAAGGTTAAAATTTGGGGTACCCCTTGGTTGTTGGATGCTGATAATCCATCTATTGAAACTCCTATGCCTCATGGGTTCCAGGATGCAACTGTTTCTTCTCTTTTAAAGTTGAATGAGCAAGAATGGGATAACGATATTCTGAATGATTTATTTGGTAGCCGAGATGTGAGTTGTATCCTTTCAGTGCCTCTCAGTGAGCTCTATTAAGATGACTGGTGGTATTGGAGCGAGGAGAGAACGGGGGAATATTCAGTTAAAAGTGGATATAAAATTCTTAGAAAAGCTCATCAGGATGGGAATTCTGATTCATTTAATTGGCACAGCCTCTAGAGGTTAAAGACTCATCCGAAAATCAAGAATTTTCTGTGGAGAGCTTTTTCAGGTTGCCCCCCTACTCTACAAGCTCTGAAGTTGAAGAGGGTTGTCGAAGAAGAGGTCTGTCCTATGTGCCATTCTTCAATTGCATTTACATTCCATAGTTTGCTTAGCTGTTCTCATGCTCATAATGTGTGGGTAGTTTCATCTTTTGGGGATATTTCTAGCCAAGCTTCGGATTTGAAGGACTGGTGGTCTTTGATGATAGGGAGATGTTCGGTTTCTGATTTGCAACTTGCTGCTTCTATTCTGTGGCATTTATGGAGGAATTGCAATGACAATATCTGGAATGGGAGGAAGAGGAGAGCAGACCTCCTTTTTAAGGAGGCTAAAGCCTATGTTGATCGTTGGCAAGAGATTAATGTTCGTAAATCCTCTGCTAACAGATCAGTTTCTTAGGTTAAGTGGCAAAAACCTCCTCCAGGATTTCAGAAGTGTAATGTGGATGCTAGTTTAATGCATTCTTCAGGTCTGATCGGTATTGGTAGTGTATTGCGGGACTCTTCTGGTTCTTTTACAGCTGCTCGGGAAGCTTCCAAACGAGGTTCCTCTGATCCATTTTTTGCTGAGGCAACAGCTCTAAAAGATACACTTCTGTGGTTGCTGCGCAAGGCTGAAACTAAGGTGTTAATTGAATCAGACTCTCAGCTGTTGGTTACTGCTGTTAATTCGGTTTGCAAATTAGCTTCTCCTGTAGGTCTTTTAATTCATGACTGTATCTCTCTATTGAAAAAACTGAATGATTGTCAGTTAATGTTTGTTAAAAGGTCAGCGAATGCTGTCACTCACTCTTTAGCTCGAGCAGCAGCTTCCATGTCTGATCCAAAGGAGTGGTATGTTGTCTACCCTCCTCTTATTGCTGATGTTCTGCTTGCAGATTTGAATTAATGAATTTCATTTTTATTCAAAAAAAAAAATTGTTGCATATATTTTTTATTGAATAATGTCTATATGTTGGTTTGCTTATATCAATAACTATTTTTCTTAATCTGATTTGAAGTGTATGAATTCATTTTCAATTTGCATTAGAGTGAATTTTAATTGCCAACTCCAACCATATATGTTTAAGTTAGAATTTCAGAAAGAAAATTAATAGTATAACACAAACAATGGCAAAGTAAGCAACTGCATTTGACATAAAAGATGAATAAAATAGATGTAAAGTTGTATACTTCTCAATCATATTACTAAAACAAATAACAGAACAGAATTTTTCAATACATCCATGACATGTCTTGCTTGAATGACACACACCTTGCCATAATTCTAATTTACGTGACACAGTAAGAGGTTTTAGCCCATCATCTATAACCCCAAACACTTCAAAAAGAATTGCACAACCGAGGAAACTGACCCACAAGCTGCAGCCCCTCGTCGCTGATTTCTTGGCATCTGATCTGCTAAGCTCTAAGCTTTCCAACATAGAGCCAATAGAAGAGCTTCCATCCCAATTTCATGTGTATTTGGTATAAATAAAAAAATTTATTCATAAATTCAAGTTTATTATGTTTTGTTTAAATTAAAATTTTGTAGAATATATTTACAATTTTAACTTTTTTAATTTATGAAATTAACCATGGTTGGACTAAATTCTAGTAAAATTATAAATATTTTTAAATAAATTCTATAACTTTATAACTTTTTAAAAGAAAAAACTAAAATGCATCTTTTCATTATTATATTTCAAAAATTGCTCGTACCGTGAAATACTAGTTTTAAAGGATATTTTTAACTAAAAAAATATATTATTTTAAATTCTAAATTTACATAAAATACAATATATAAAATATGACATTTATTTAGAATCGATTTCATAAAATATTCATTTAAATCAAATACACAATAACAAAAAATATTTGTACATAATTTTTTATTAATATTGTAGATTTGGTTTAAATAAATATTTTTAAATTTTATCTAAAATTTATTAAAAAAATGAGATAAATTTTTAAATATAATTAAACCAAACACTACATAAAGCAATATATATAATCAAGGGCAGGTTCTTTAATACTTAACGAGGCACATCTTAATCAAGGCAAGGATTCGGTTTGCTCCATTCCTTCAAAATATAAATTCTATCCTTAAGCTGATATTAAAAAAAAAATTAAATATATCAGTTTTAATATAATAATTAGATGCAATAAAGTGTAAGACCATTGATAACTCAGAACTCCAAAATATAGCAATTGTAACTTCAAAATTTTTTTTTTTTCAATTTGTTAGTTCATTTTTAATTCTAAAACAATATTCTTCATCCATAACTTTTTATATCTTATTTTATATTTTCTTTTGCTAAGTAATTTTATATTATTTATACATTTAACATAGTACACTCATATTTATATTCTTTTATATATTCATTCAATAAAATATATTTTATTATTTTATTAATTATTTTGTTTTTCATTTTACATATTTATTTTTTATATTAACGATTTTGCATTTAAATTTCTATTACTTTTTTTAAAAAAATTCAAAACAAAAAGTAGAAGGAAAAACGCATTCTGAGGCCCCTATATTCTCAATATTTTCTATATTTCACCCCTATACTAAATTTTATACACATTGCATCCTTATACTTTCAAAAATTTGGGGCAAAATTAAAAAATATCTAGTTTAGTCCTTGTAATTTTAATTATTTTCTATTTAATCCTTATAAGTTTATTTTTAACAATTAAATTCTTAAAATTTTCTAAAATAATCCAATTAAATTTATTAAAAATTTCAAAAACTATATATTTTAAATTTTTATCTAATTGAAATGTAGAATATTTATTTTTAGTAAATTATAATATTAGAAATATATATAATTTTAGAAATTTTAAAAATATTTATAATAAATAGTGCAAATTTTAATTGTTCATTAAATATTTAAATAATTAAACGATATTAATGAAAAAATAATACACGATAAAATTTTAACTAATAAAAAGGCACGTTTTCCTTAAAAAAATAAAAAATAAATGATATTATATTAAATAACAAGAAAAGCACATAAAATCTATTATAATAAATGATTGATATATTATTTTTTTATAACTATATATTTT